>ML778982.1:1933501-1963077 GCA_009831015.1 Picea engelmannii
TAAAATACTAAATTCCATTAAAAAAAAAAAAGAAAAAAAAAAGAAATTGATAGTGGTGTTTATATATATATAGATATATATATATATATAATTATTATTAACGTCCACTAAGACTGAATTGGCCTATCAAACCTTAAGAGGGTAAGTGATTACTTGTGATTCTTTAGAAATTTGTTTTTGTGCTCGAAAAGCATTAAGAGAAGATTTCTAATATCACCATACTTTTGTTGAGTTAAGAGGTTAGGAAGGTTGGTAGTCTGACAAATATTTTGAAAATGAGATCTAATATGGGTATAGGTTGGACAATCTAAGAGAAGGTTCTTTTAATCTTCAACCTTTGTAGTGTTACAAAGGTGACACACTCTTTCATCTCATGGCGTTTTAGGAATTGACCAATGCCCAATTTCACTATGGATCTCATGAAACTTTGTTCTTATCTTAGCAATTCTTATTTTTTCCTTTACACTTCGCAAAACAGATAGATAATTTTGATCTTCTAGATTAGGGTTGATTACATCCTTATAATACCTTAATTTTATTTTTTCCTCTAACTCTTTATCACACCACATTTTCTCCTTAAATTTTGATTTGACATTTTTTTAAATAGTATCTTTATTCTGCAAAATGGTGTCTTCAATTATTCCCCAATAGTTTAGTTAAGATCGAGCATCTTTATGCCATCCTCGCTTGATTCAATGGTGGTTATGACTTGATTTTGAAGAAATTTTAGGAAGCCTCTTGTCTTCCATGTTGTTTAACTTGTTCTTATACATTATGCATCTAGTCATAACGATGCTCTCAATGAGGGAGAGTGATGCAGGAGCATCTCTCCATGCAGCCAGTCAGCCACGTCAGCGTGAATTCAAAGGATGAGGGGAGGCGCAGCCCCATTCATATTTGTATTGAATGTAATTAAATGTTTTAGGCTGGTGAGCCATGAATGCCATGCCTTTACGCAGGCTGTAGATAAGATAGGCCTTTATTATAGATCGGCTGAGAATCTAGTTCTGGATAGCAGACTAGACAGTCCATTCATTGTAATTGAATAGGGTAGGTGTACCTGGAGGGAAGCGTTGAGAGAACCTCAGGTAAAAGAGATTTAGAGATCTCATTTTGAGTGTAGAGAAGGTAGAGGAGAGAAGAGCTGAGGAGAGCTCGGGAACACCTTGTAAAATATACAGGCATTTGCCATTTTTAATACAGAGCAGTTTTTCCTGCACCAGTCTGTCAATATATGCATGTCTGTATGTGTGTGTTCATTATGTGCTGCAATTGTGTATTGTTATCATGTATGTGCAGGGAGTTGGTTTGATTTCAGGTTTGAGAGGTCTTTGAGGGTTCATGCCATGAGGGCATGACAGAGTGTTGAGACTCTGAATCCCGGTGCACAGAGGGTGCGCTTCTGAACTCAGAGGAGTCAGACAAAGACGTGCTGAGAGCACAAGCATTGAAGTCAACAACTCAGACAGAAGGAGGAATTTGGGGTTGCTGAACACCTCAATAGTCAAAGCAGTGTAGCTGAGACACTGTCGTAGACAGAACCTCTGAGAAGTTCTGTAGAAACTCTACCAAGAGAGTATTGAGCGTGCACCGTGGAAAGAACTCTGTTGTGAGTTCAGAAAGACCAGAATTCTATGAGGATTCTGATGAGCTCCATCTGGAGGACGTCAAGCGAAGGGTGCAAGGGCTCAGGAGAAAATATAACTGTAGGGTGTTCTGTAGCAGAGATACTCCGCCAGGAGGGCGTTGAGAGGGTGCGCAGATAGCCGAGGAGGCAGAAACTCTTTGAGTTCTAAAGCTGAAGGAAGCAGAGTCCACTGAGGGACTTGTATTGGGTTGCTGAATACCTAGAAAGACTCAGCACAGAGGTTGCTTGAGCAAGGAGCCAGGAAGGCACTAATATTCTCCATCTGAGGGAGAAGAAGGATCAAATCCCCCCAAGGGGTCTGAGTGTTTGTGAAAGCTCAGGACAGATAGTGTTTTGGGCACGAAGACTCTGCAAGAGTGCAGGAGCTAAAGAATTCCCTGAGTGTCAGAGGAACAAAGCTCAGGAGGGATAACTCCTTGTTCACTGTGGAAGTAGAACCGGGTGGAGTTCACACAGGACAAAGGTGGTGAACGGAGGAACTCTTCAAGAGGAAGAGAATTGACGACTTGAATTATCGAAGAGAATCCCGAAGATCGCAACCTGACAGTGGGTCAGATATATCGGGAGTTCGCGAGGGAAGATCCCTGTTTCTCGTAGAGCGAGGTCACGAGAACGCGAAAACACGACGTCCCGGAATGTCTTGCATGGGGTATGTCGAAATCGGATGATGTGACAGGTGATCTCGGGATGTCGGATCTCGGGAGCTGGAGGCCTCAAGTTTGATCTCGGGAAGGACGAGTGCGTGAGGTTGTGAGATCCCGAGCCATCGACATCTCGGCACTTCGAGTCTCGGAGGTTGAGAACTCGGTGGCATAGAGACGCTAGTCGCGAGTCACGATAGCGCGAGGTCCCGATATACCGAGAAAGAGTCAACGTTGACCAGGAGCGTCGGGTCTCGGGGATTAAGAGTCCAGTTTCCGGTTGCGGAACTCGCGAAGTCGCGAGGTCCGATCTCCCGATTTCTCAAGGGAGAACCACGCGGTAATGTTCCTGTGGGTAAGGAATTCCCGAGGAGAATAAGGAGGGACTTGAAACCTTCGGGCCATAGATAGTGGAGGTCCTGGTGGAGCGACCGTGCCGTCGAGGGCGGGGTTGCGTTAGAGAGGCTTGTTTCTAAGAGGAGGATGGGATAGGGCGTATTTCCTTTAATTTTGAGATTATAGGTTATAAAATTCGTTTGTATTTTCTCTATCTTTCTCCGGGATTCACGAGAGATACTACAACCCCATAATTCACATCCATAAAGAATAATGTGTGTAAAAAGAGTCTCAAAGATGAGTTTATTCTTATCCCAAATCCAAAGATCAACTGATTTACAATTGTTTTCAAGCCCATAATAAGCTTTACATCCCCCAATAATCCTTTTCTCAATGTTATAATTCCAATTGAGCTTGTGGTGAATCTCAATTCCAAGATATTTGTATGAAGTCACTTCCTCCAAGTTGTTGTTGTTTTCATATACGAAGGTATCATAACGGATCTTATTGGATTTAATAATCATGACCTTAGTCTTATCAGTATTAATAGTCATACCCATATTGGAGCAAAAATCCTTGAGGATTCTTAGTTGGTTTTCAAGATCATGGGGAATCATTTCCATAAGAACGATATCATCGGCATAAAGAAGAAGATTGATGACTATACCAATGAGAGTAGGGCCAACACAACCTTCTCTTTCCAAGCAATCTTCTAACTTGTCAATGCATATGACAAAAAGGGTAAGGGACAATATTATATATAATATATAGTTATATATATTATAACTAATCTTTTTTGTTTTTTAATTTTTGTTTTTGAAATTTGATATTTTTTTAGCTTTTTTACAAAAAAAAAAAAATTAATTTTACATCTTTTAAGTTTTTTTTTTAATTTGAATTTTTTCTTTTTGTAATTTTACATTTTTTAAAGGTTTTTTTAATTTGGTTTTTCATATATATTTTATTTTTTTGTGTGTGTTTTTGACATTTTTAAAGTTTTTGGACCATAAATAATTTATTAACTCCTTTTTTCTATTTTTTTCTCATTTTAGTTTAGTTTATATATATTTTTACTCTTTTGGTTTTTTTTTTCTATTTTAGTTTTAAATGTTTTTCCTTTATTTTGTATTATATAATTTTATTTTTTTTTTCTTTCTTTTTTAATTTCAATTCTTTTAGTTTTTTAGTTTTTTTTAGTTTTAATTTATCAAAAAAAAAATCAATTATATTTTTTTTGCTAAATATTTAAAAATAGTGTTATTTAACTACAATGATTTTCTATGTATTGAAATAGAGGTAAAAAATGTGTTAAAATGATATTTATCACTATATTTAAAAAAGTATGGAACCATAAATTAATTAAGGAGACGAAAAATTGTATTTTAAAAAATGTAAATGGTAAAAAGTATTTTTAGATTGAAAGAAACATGAAAAATGACTAAAATCACTATTGTAATATATATATATATATATATATATATATATATATATATATATATATATATATATATATATATATATATATATATATATATATATATATATATTGAAAATAGATGGAAAAACAATCTTTTAAAAAACAAAGTGGAAACATTATGTATCAAAAAATTTAAAATATCAAAAAACCACCTAAAAGGGGAGGGGGGGTGCTACCAGTAGCACCATTTTTAAAAACGGGGTAAAACATTTGACTTCAATTTGGTAACTGTGTTCATACAGTCAAAGAGTTACTCTCATTTTATCATGTCGAAGAGGAAGCACTAGATGAAGATGATCTGCGCAACATTAAGATCACATATATTGAAGGAGAGAGAGAGGTGGAAGGTCCATCTCTGGAGTCAGAATCCTTTTCTGTGCCAAACAAAGTAAAAAAAAGTCAACATTGGCACGAATGACAATATGAAAATAGAAAGTATTGGAAACTACTAGTATGAGCAGGCACTAGAAAGGATAACAAAGTTACTACATGAATACAGTGACATGTTTCCAACAACCTTTACAGAGATGAAAGGAATAGGAGGGGAGTTAAGTGAGATGAAGATACCCCTCAAACCAGAGGCTAGACCTATCAAACATAGACCTTACAAGTTGAATCTAGTGTATAAGCAAAAATTGAAAGAAGAAATGGACTGAATGTTGGAAGCTGGCATTATAGAACCAATAGAGGAATCTGAACGGATAAACCCCATGGTAGTCAAGGAAAATAAGCAAGGGGGGATAAGGATTTGTGTATATTTTAGGAAACTCAATGATGTTTGATTACATGAGCCCTTCCCTACCCCTTTTACAGATGAGCTCTTGGATAATGTAGGAGGTCAGGATGCATATTCATTCACAGATGGATTATCAGGTTACCATCAGATCAAAATAGCTCTAAAGGACTTGTATAAGACTACTTTTGCTACAGAATGGGGATCCTACCAATATACAATCATGCCCTTTGGATTGAAGAATGTGCCAACTATATTTTCAAGGGTAGTCCTAGCTGCTTTTAAGGAATCCATACCTCAGTTTCTAGAAGTATATATGGATGACTGGACTGTTTATATTCTTTCAAAATATCATGTAGAATTGTTAAGACTGATGTTGGAAAGATGCAAGAAATGTCAGATATCATTAAACATTAATAAATACATTTTTGTCACACCTTTTGGGATATTGTTGGGACATATAGTGTGTAAAGAAGGCTTTCTGGTTGACCCTACCAAGATTGTTGTTATTGTGAACTTACCACCACCAAATTCAGTGCGCCAGTTCAGAGTTACATTGGGACATACTGGCTACTACAGGAAGTTTATAAAGGGTATGTGCATATTACTGCAGGAATGGAAAAATTGTTAAAAAATAACACTAGATTTCAGTGGAATGCGAATTGTCAGCAAGGATTAGACACTCTAAAGGAAAATATGGTGACAACACCCATATTAGTGTTTATATATTAGGAAAAAACACTTCATGTGCATGTAGATGCATCAACAATAGCTCTTGGAGAAATTCAGGTGCAACTAGGAGCAAGGGAATTAGACCATCCTATAGCCTTTGCAAGCAGGAAGTTATCAGAATCTGGGCATAATTACAACACCATAGAAAGATTTTAGGCCTAGACATGGTATATGCACTTCAAAAATGCAGGCACTATTTATTGGGTAAACATTTTAAAATGTTCACAAATCATTATGCCCTCAAATATCTAGTCAACAAGTCAGTGTTGGGGGTGTGGGTGTGGGAATGCGTAGATGGCTATTATTATTGCAAGAATTTGAGTTTGAAGTAATATTGAAACCTGTGAAGTTGAATGAAGGACCTAATCACTTTTCAAGGGTAACCAATGGAGAAGAACCTACTAACTTGGAAGACAACTTCCTTGATGCACAATTATTTTTAGTACAAGTAGTTGATGAATAATTCACTGATGTCATTGAATTCCTGAGTATAGGGGTTGTGCCACGGGAGTTTAGTACTGTGTAGAAGAAAAATATGGTAGTCATCGTGGAAGACTATCAACTCATTGCAGGTCATTTATACAAGATTGGTGTAGACGAAATTTGGAGAAGGTGTGTATTGGAACATGAACAACCCATGGTTTTAGTAGGATCTCATGAAGTCATAGATGGAGGAAACTATGCAGGAAACTATACAAGAAACACAAGACCAAGAGAGGGGAGAAGAACCAATCATGTGATTGATAGAGGCGGGGAATAGAATAGTGCAGAATGAGGAAGAAACAATCCAACTCATAGCAAAAGCAAGTCCTAGCTTCCACATTACAATAGATATTTTGTAGTTCGATGAAGCCATGGTGCAAACACCACTTAAAGACCTGGATTAGGTAGAGTTGGTCTTGGCTAAAATACCAACTAAGGAATGGTACAATCTGCAAGCCAGTGTCACACAGGAAGTGCAATCACGAGCCAAAGTAGATGTGACATAATTTCAAGTCACTAGAGATGGAAAGGATGCACTACAAACTTTCGTAGAGAAAATCTAGCTGGAGACATAGGAGGATAAACAATGTGTATATAACCTTGAGCATAAGTTGAAGGAAGTCTTCACAAAGATTCCAGAGAGTGCGCAGGCGGTCATGAGCAACGTTGAAGAATAGATTAAAATTATCTTGCATATGCACGAAGGGTACAGGAAGGACATCAAGGAAATCAAGGAAAAATTAACACCGACAACTCCTCTCAAAGTCACATTTGAAAGGGAACAACAGGTAGCCCTGTAAATAGAAATTATCAAAAGAGAAGCCAAAGAGGTCACATAACGTCTTGATAGGACCACATACTTATGGATGACTTTGGAGGAAGTTGAGAGGGCCCAACATCTGGACCAGTAAGAGGAGAAAATAAGTGTTGCAATGCATGAGTCGAAGCAGCAACAAAAGGCCATGAGTATCACATAATGATTGAAAGGAACGCAGGAGATGAAGATCCTGGAGACAAAATTGAAGTTTGCGCGGATCAACAAGCGAGCAAGGCAGGCCCAATTAGAACATCTCCAGGAGAAAGAAGCATAAATAATTGTTGAACTGGAGGAGGAGAACACAAGGATGGCATAGGTTCATACAGAGAGCGCAGAGTCTCTGAAGGAACACATTACAGTGCAGATGGTAGAGGAGCTCATAGAGAAAGCTGCGCAAGCGAAAGCCAAATGGGAGGAACTAGAAGGAAAGTTTCATGACTTGGAGAAGGTCATGTAGGGAGAAAATACCACCTAAGTGGCTCGGGATGAGCCACATGTTAGTGTTGGGGTCCTATTGGCGTAGGCCTATTTTTAGGAAAAATATCTATTTTGGGCACAAGCCTAATTTCAGAAGAGAAGGTCTATTTTTGGAGTGTGCACCTTAGAAGGAAGAAAAATAGCATGCATAAAAAGGAAGCAAAATCAACGTGGCATGCATGAATATGGGCCTAGCTACGCTAGGGTTAGTGTTTTTGAAAAAGATTGTAACAACTACAATCCGATAGAGTAGTATAAATAAATACCTAGGAGGTCTAGGTTAGGGGTTCTGAAGCTATTGATTGTAGTGAGTTTTTTTATGGTCCTTTTGGTAGAGTTGAATAAGCTATTTTTTTAGGGTTAGGTCATAGGCTGAATATCCTGGAGTGATCTATTCAGCATCTCGGAGGGTACTTACCCTCATTTTGATTGTAATACTAAAGATGTAATGTGCACAACACTGATTTTGCAACAAAATAAATAAAATAGCAGAGAAGCCGAATCTTTGTGGACGTGTCTGAGGAGGGGGTGAACCACAATAAAATATCATGTTCTATGTGTGGTTAATGAATGATTTGCTATTATGTTAGTCATTAAGTAAAGAATCATTGGTTAAAACCATTTATAACAACATGCATGCATAGGTTTAAACACGAATGAATCATAGAAGTTAGATGAATGATTAATTATGATGATGCATAAGGGAAAGAATCTAAACCCAATCCCCACTCATTCCTAGACTGTAAACACCTGAGTATTGCAGTCTCCCATAAAGCTATCTCGGGTGAGACTTTGTTGTGCACTCTATGCGCAGCGTTGCCTTCTAGTTTACTAGGAGGGTCGATAGTTTTAAAGGTTTTTTTCGAAATCTATTTGAGATAAGAAATTGAGTCATCCCAAGTAACCAACAATTGGTATCAACATTATCCCAATTCCATGCTAGTATGGAGTATACGACCCATTTATGGTCTTCAAGGAAGTTGGAATGGCACGTGTGCAGTCATGGGTGAGAAAATAAATTTTGTTTTGTGTCAAGAATTAATAAGCTCGAAAAAATGGAATTAGAAATACCCTAAAAAATTGCAACAACTTTGTAATGGTAATCATATATCTCTAATCTCACAATAAAATGAATAGTGGTAGAATAGAGAGTTGTTGGAAATAAATTACAACAACCTTGTAATGGTTATGATATATCTATAATCTCACAATAAAATGAATAGTGGTAGAATAGAGAGTTATAGGAAATGTTTATTTGTTAAGTAAGAATTAAATTATGAAGTAAATCTACAAAGCTATAGTGGAGATTGTATTCTCTCACTATTAAAAAAGTAAGCATCCAGTGAAATACAAAGTATTAATAGGAAAATGAATTTTTAAGTAAATCTAATATAAATACAATGAAGAATTGTTAATTTTAACCATGAATTTAACTACATGATTAATATTAAGCATAAAATAACAATGATAACTCATGCACAATTTTTTCTCCTTAACATTTTTAGTTTCCACCATTAACAGACTAAGAGAGCAACATGATTCACTCGTAATTTGCATGGTATTAAAATCAAACACACAATAAACATGAATATTTTACCCTAGAACCCCAACTGGGAAATTTTGAGAGTTAAATTACAAGAAGAAATAGGAAAAGTTGGAAAATGGAAAGGCTAAGATACGTAACCTTTTATTTCTCCTCCTCTAATCATTTTTCTCTTATTTTCATTTTCTATTTTATCTAATTATTATTTTTCTTCTCTTCTCTCTCATTTACTTTTACATTTAAAGTATGTTATATAACTTTATTAATGGTTGAACTACACTAGCAACTAATGAGTCTTAAAACGATTTACTATTTACTTGTTCAAATCCATTTCACATTATCATTTTAATGAATACATTGTAGGTATGTGGAAATAATTATATAACACTTTTATTTATATGTAATTATATGTAAAAAGCATGGGAAATTATTTCAATATGATTGTTCGGTAACCATATGGTATGACATGCTCTATTGCAACATGAAAACTACTAGTTGCATTGTATCCACTTGTTCAATATTATGAATTTATTTAATTTGACGCTTATCTTAATGAATTTTTAAATAATTCTTAAATATGACAATGATAAGGAAGGCATGCTTTGTAACCTTTTTAACGCCATAAAACAAAAAATGATTAGTTGCATTGTATCCACTTGTTCAATATTATGAATTTATTTAATTTGACGCTTATCTTAATGAATTTTTAAATAATTCTTAAATATGACAATGATAAGGAAGGCATGCTTTGTAACCTTTTTAACGCCATAAAACAAAAAATGATTAGTTGCATTGTATCCACTTGTTCAATATTATGAATTTATTTAATTTGACGCTTATCTTAATGAATTTTTAAATAATTCTTAAATATGACAATGATAAGGAAGGCATGCTTTGTAACCTTTTTAACGCCATAAAACAAAAAATGATTATCATATCATGTAGCTTTTAAGTAATTAGCATGCGGTGGAATATTTGTAGACATATGAAAATTATATGATGTGGTGTAAACAATTATTATCAAGATATATATATTAACAGAGAAATAATTTTCAATAGTTAAAGATGTTGGGTGTGTGTTATACAACCTGAGTGGGTTTAATGGTTAAGAATATTTATTTCCTCTTAAGAGGTCACAAGTTCAAATCCAGAGCGGGTAGGGTATGTATACCTCCATAGAATTTACCAGTCAAATCATTGGGTGGAGGGGGGTCCCTTGTCCCACAAACAAGGGGGTCTCATACACCAATTTGGTGTGGCTTGGCCGTGACCTTAAAAATAGATTATTCTATATAGCCTAAGTGGGCCTAATGGTTAAGAACATGTGTTTCCTCTTAAGAGGTCACAAGTTCAAATCCAGAGAGGGGTAGGGTATGTATACCTCCGTAGACTTTACCAGTCAAATCGTTGGGCGGAGGGGGGTCCCTTGTCCCACAAACAAGGGGGTCTCATACACCAATTTGGTGTGGCTTGGCCGTGACCTTAAAAATAGTTTAATATTATTTATTTATTATTTGTATGAATGTAGGTCTTTTTATTGGGTTATTTTTCACCTTTGGCAAGGGTGGTTTTTTTTCTTTGGCAATTTAGTGGTGCATGGTATTTAAACCTATGATTTTCTAATTCTTTAGTCAATGGATTAAGGGTTTTCAATTCCACAACATCCTATATATATTGTATTGTAAACAATGAAGTGGGAGATTATGAATAAGAATAAGAGGTACGACTCTAGATAGGTTGTTGGTTTTCTTGGTTTGTGTTTCCAAAGTGAATCTCTATGTAAATGTGAGATTGCAATAGTGTTTTTTTTTTGTTTTTTTAAGAATTAGTGTGTAAATTGTATTACTGTAAAATATTTAAAACTTACATTTGGTAATAGATCAGCGATTGGCTTTAGAGGGATATCTTTGTGGTTAAGGATTTGAATCAGGTCTGTGATAAACCTTTTTATAGTGAGATATTTTCAGTATTGATTCTTGTGGCGAAAATAAATGGAAAGAAATTCAAAATTAGAGATCGAAAAATTTAATGGGGAATGTTTTGAGCTGTGGAAGCTCAAGATGGAAGATATTTTGGTAGATAAAGATCAATGGATCATTGAGGATCTGGGCATTGCACCTACGAAAATGTCCACAAAAAGATTTAAAAAGATGGATTGGAAGGAAACAAGAGCAATATGGTTGTGTCTCTCATATTAAATATTACTCAATGTGCAATGGAAGCTACAAGGAAGGAATTATGGGATAAGTTATGGGATTTGTATCAATCTTATACCCTGGTAAACAAACTATTCCTACAAAAGAAGATATAAGGATGAAATATGGAGACTCAATGAAAGAGAATTTCTATGCCTTGAATATTGTGGTAAGTCAGTCGTTGTATATTGATATTAATATTTCTGATGAAAATAAATGTATTAGTTTATTGTGATATTTACCAGACTTGTGCGATAGTCTGGTTGTAGCGATAAGAAGTAATGCAACTACTTTAATCTTCAATGATGCGGTCTCATCCATATTGTCAAAGGAGTTGAGGAAAAAAACATGGAAGGAAAGAGAAGAGATGTCTTATTTGTAAGAGGATGCTTCCAATAAGAAATAAAAATAAGTCCTCAAGTGAGAGATCTAAATCTAGAGGAATATATAAATCTCCTAGAAAAATCGTAAAGGTATGCTCAAGACATGGAAAAGAAGGGAATTACAAGAAACAATGTAGATACAAAAGTGTTGAGAGAGGGACGGTATATAATGAATGAGGGGATGTGTACTTAGATTCTTCAAGCACACATACAAATCATGAGGCATAGTTGGTCGACTCAAGTGCATCCCTTCATATGATTCCTCATAGGGAGTGGTTTTTCGAGTATGAAAGGTTGGTGGGAGTGACATTTGTTTAGTAGATGAATTTATAGGAAAAACTATAAGATGAGGAAAATTCAAGTTGAAGCTCATGGATTGTAGGATTATAGCACTCCTTCGTGTTCTTCACATCCTAGGATTTCCTAGGAATTTGATTTATGTAAGCAAGATGAATTATGCAAGTGTAAAAATAGTGTCTCAAAAGGTAACCTACAAGATGGTTCGAGAAGAAATGGTGTTTCCAAGGGGAGTTTGAATTGGAAATATGTATAATTTGTTGGGAAGAACTATTAGTGATGGGTGCAATAGTTGTGTTGTTCCATATATTGGATATAAAGAAGGAAATGCTCTTGTAGTCTATGGAGAAAATATTATGTTGTGGCATCTAAGACTGCAACATATCAGAGAGAAGAACGTTAAAGTACTACATGGTAAAGGTATGGTTCAAGGTATGTCAATTTTCTCTCTGGATATTGATTTTTGTGAACATTTTTTGTATGGAAAGTAGAATCGAGTAAGATTCTCCTATGGTGCTACGAGGGCAGGGGGAATTTTACAATTGGTGTATAGTGATGTGTGTGTGCCTATGATGGTTCCATCAATATGTAAATTTATGTATTATGTCTCATTTATAGATCAGTTCCCGAGGAATACATGGATTTATTTCCTCAGGAAGAAATATAAATTCTTTGAAAATTTTAAAGAGTTTAAGGCTCTTGTCGAAAATCATAGAGAGAATAAAATAAAGGTGTTGATGAAAAAAAATGGTGGAGAATTTTGTGGGAATAAATTTTAGGAATTCTATGAAAAGTGCAGTGTAGAAAGAAAGAAGAATACTCCATACACCCCTTAACAAAACAGAGTTGTGGAAAGATTGATCAGGATGTTGATGGAAAAAACCAAAGAGCATGCTCAGTGGTGTCAAGTTAGGATATGAATTCTGGGTAGAGGAAACATATACTACTTTTTACTTGGTAAATCATTCACCATCATTAGAATTGGATGAAAAGACTCCACAAAAGGTATGGAATGAAAATAAACCCTCTCTTACACATCTCAGGGTATTTGATTGTGATGCTTATGTACACATTCAAAAGGAAAACAACCCAGTAAGTTGGATACAGTCTAAAAAGTGTATATTTATTGGATATAAATATGGTAAGAAAGGTTCTAATATTTGGAACCCAAAAACTAATAAGGTAGTGTATCATGAAGATGTGGTATTTATAAAGATCAAAGATGTTCTCAAACAGGAAGTCCTACCAAGGGAGGAAGAACCAAAGAAAATAGATTTTGAATTGAAGGATAATGAATCAAACTCTACTGAATAATGGGGATCAGAAGAAGAAGAGTCTCATACTCCAGTACTTAAGAGATTAGTTCAGGAAAGAAGGAAACTTGAAAGGTATACTTGATCTGATTTCCATTTTTGTTTTTATTACTAATGACTATCCTAGAACTATTATGGAGGTAGTGGATTCAAAGGATGGAAAACTCTAGAAAAAGGGTATGATTGAATAAATGGAAGCCTTGGACAAGAATAATGCTTGGGATCTAGTGGAGTTGTTGACTAGAATAAATCCCATTGATATAAAATGGGTGTTTAAGAAGAAGTTGAATGCAGAAGGAAAAGTTGAGAAATACAAAGCTCGATTAATAGAAAATGGTTATTCCCAGTTAGACGAAATTGACTTTGGTGAGATTTTTTATCCTATTGCCAAGTTAACCTATATTAGATTTATTTTATCTATTACTGTTACTTTTTATTTTGAAGTAGAATAGATGGATTTGAATACAACATTCTTAGATGGGGATCTGGAAGAAGAAATCTACATGAAGCATCGAGAAGACTTTGCAATGAAGGGAAATAAAGAGATGATATGCAGGATGAAAAAGTCCCTATATGGGTTAAAAAAATCACCAAGGATGTGGTATAAAACATTTGATACTTATATATTAGGACTTGGCCTCATAAAAAAAAAGTTGGTCACTGTGTGTATTTCAAATTAGTAGGTGATTGTCGTATTTATTTGGTATTGTATGTTGATGATATGTTTCTAATAGGAAATGACAAGGAAATTATATGGGATGTGAAAACTCAATTGTCCTCTAAATTTGTCATGAAATATATTGGTGTTGCAAACGTTATTTTGGGAATGGAATTTAAAAGAGATTGGGAAAAAATGAAAATCTGGTTGAATAAGAGAAAATATGTTGAGTCAATATTGCATAGGTTTAATATGTAGGAATGTAGACTAGTCAAGGTCCCTACTACTTTAGGTGTAAAGTTATGTGAAAGTTTTATGCATATAATTTTCCTAAGACACGGGAATAGGAAGAGGAAATGTCCCATGTTTTGTATGCTAGTGCAGTTGGCAGTTTTATGTATATAATGGTATGTATTGGACCGAACATTACACATACAGTGGGAGTTTTGAGCATGTATATGTCAAAACCAGCAAAGGAGCATTTAGTAATGAGGGTTTTCATGTATTTACATGGAACTATTAGTTATTGATTGTGCTATCAAAGAAGACTAGGAGTGGACATAGCATTGGACATACATGGCTTTGTTGATGCACACTGGGTCAAAGATCTGGATCACAAAATATATACAAGTGGGTATGTGTTTAACCTATTTGGAGGAGAAATTAGTTGGATGAGAAAAATACAATTTGTAGTCTAGTCAGGATCAATGGATTAGGGGTTTTGGATGCCGTAAAATTCTATATATATTATATTTTAAACAATGAAGTGAGAGATGATGAATAATAATTAAAGTTGCAACTCTAAATAGATTGTTGTTTTCTAGGTTTGGATTTAGAGAGTAAATCTCTATATATATGTGATTGCAATTATGTTATTTTATATTTTTTAAGAATCTATATGTGCATTGCATTAGTGTAAAAGGTTTAAAACTTACAAAACAAAACTAATAAAAAATTGGGAAAGGAATTTTGCATTCCATCAAATATTTTATAATGATTTCTATAAAAAAAAAAAAAGAACATTATGTAGTTAGTTAAGAAACCTAGAAGTAAATATTCAAGAATCCTAAGCTTCATATTTATCTTAAATATATTGAATTATTAAAATTAATGTCTATAATAATAACATATCATAATAAATGCTTCTCAAATTTTAAGATATTTTTTTCAAATTAAAAAAAATTTCTTCTAAATTAAAAAATATATATTTTTTGAAAACATATATTCTAAAAAAATATTTTTTTATTAAGAAATTTGAACTTAAAACTAAGTTATAATCTTATGAATAATGCAAATATGTTGGTGAAACAATGCATATTATTGGTTACGTTTTAAATGAATTAAACATATTAATACTATTTTTTTAGTATCTTTTAATTATCAAATTATCAAATAGTTTTTTATTCAAATTTACTAATAAAACAAAGTTATTATTTTTTATAGTGCCTAGTTTCATATAGGAAATGGTTTTACACTTAAATTCACTAATAATATAAATAGATTATTAATAAACATAAATGACACAAGTTATTTCATAATAGAAAATTCTTAGTAAATTATGAAAATAAAACCTTCTTATATGATTGTAATTAAAAGCAATCACATAGTATAAGTAAATATCATACAAGTAATCAAAACAAATAATTATAATATAAATAAGAGATATTATATATAGTTATAAGTCTCACAAATAATTGTAAAATTATAATATTAATAATTGACATAGTAATTATTTAATACATTATAAATTATGAACTTAACTTACACTTTGTCTATATAGTGAGACAATTCAAAATTAATATATATATATATCTGAATAACATTTATGTTATATATGAATGGGATTTATATTTTTGTTATAAATTTATGATGATGATGATGATGATGATTAACGTCCACTAAGACCTAATTGGTTTATCGGACCTTAAGAGGGTAAGTGATTACTTGTGATTCTTTAGAATTTTGTTTCTGTTCTCGAAAAGCATTAAGAGAAGCTTTCCAAGATCACCATACTTTTGTTGAGTTAAGAGGTTAGGAAGGTTGGTAGTGTGATCAATATTTTNAAAATGAGATCTAATATGGGTATAGGCTGGACAATCTAAGAGAAAGTGTTTTTCATCTTCAACCTTCTTAGTGTCACAAAGGTGACACACTCTTTCATCCCATGGTGTTTTAGGAATTGACCAACGCCCAGTTTCACTATGGAGCTCGCGAGAATTTGTTCTTATCTTAGCAATGCTTATTTTTTTCTTTACACTTGGCAAAACAAATAGATAATTTTGATCTTCTAGATTAGGGTTGATTACATCTTTATAATACCTTAATTTTCTTTTTTCCCTCTAACTCTTTATCACACCACTCTTTATCACACTTTTTAATTAACATCTTTATAAATGTTAATTAAAAAGTGTTTTAGTAAAAAATTTGAAAAAAAAGTTAAAAAAAAATAAATATTGGATTATTAGTTTTATTTAATATATATATATATATATATATATATATATAGGGTGACATGTGGCGAAGGCGTGCCAACTGGCTTTGCACTAAGCCGGGATTTAAATGCTAGAGGTCGTCCCCATAACACCCGCATTACGGATGCAGGACAGCCATAACAGCTCTGCGATGGGAGGACTCCTCCCGCGAGCGAGCATTTACGAGCTTGGAAAGCGTAATGTTAAAGGCGGTCATGGGTATTTGCAGTACGATTATCTGTTTTTTCTTGCTCTGGTCTCGGCTCTGCTCTGCGTTTGGAGGTGCTGGTGTAGCTTCGTGCTCCTTGCGCCCTGGTACACCATCCTTCCGTGGAGAATTGGTGTGATTCCTTCTGCCTATGCTCTCAATTGGCTTCTGCCCTCGTCCCAGCCTGTGTGTATTTCCTGGAGAGTGCTCTACAACATGACTAGGAAATGAGGAACGCCTCGCCGTGGTTCTGCTTGGTACGCTCGCAAGGAGCAGCGACAGCACAGAGAGCAACTCGAGCGTGCTCTGGTCATGGCTACTTCTCTGTTGAGAAAGAAGGCTCGAGCCGAGGAGAAGGCTCTGTTCTCCACCATCGCCGAAAAGGAAATTTGTCGCAGCAGTATGGATACCGTCATGTTGGAGGGCAGCACTAAGCAATTGTAMCCGACTTGCATTGTAGAGGAGGACCCGACTTTGGAGGACCTGACGTCAATGGAGGCGCCTTGCGATATAGGGCGGTCTGGCAATGGGGAATGCAAAMTCAATCTGGGTTTGGACGCCGATCCTCCTGGTTGCATTGTGGAAGAGGTTCCTTGGCCGGACCTGGAAGCTGTGTTTGATGCTGGACGTGCRACGGGAAAGGCAGGGTGGYAGGATGACGTGAAGCGAAGAACGCCCGACGACGAAGGTGGTGACCTGCATGGCTTTCTCCTCCGTGAGGAGCACCTGTCCTTGGTGTTTGAGCTCCGAGGCCACATGTCTGACTTGGAGCATCGTGCCCTCATCATGGGCCAGCGACTGGACATGCTTCTTGATGCCTACTCTGGCGCTCCAGCACGGCGAAAGTGTCCCCTCTATGCGCAGTCTTTCGCCATCCCGGCCGGCTCCACGTGGAAGACAAATGCAGGCGACAGGTCACCAATTACCTAGGTTTTTCATGATTCTATGGCTATTTAGTTTTATGCTTATGTTTTATGTTCTCTTAGACTTTAGGTACCTGTCCTGGTTTCCTCCGGGCAGGACGGGTGCCACTAGTTTACAACTGTTTTAGCTATGTACCTATGCTGGTTTCCGGTTTCTGGCAGCATTTTGGTTTACTAAGTCTCTTGACTATGTACACTCTGATACGGTTTTTTGATAATATATTATAGCAGGCTCCTCCCTTTTTTATTTATTTATATATATATATATATATATATATATATATATATATATATTAAAAATTAAAAGGTTAATTAAAAAAATCCTTATGATTTTAATGTATGAGTATATAAATAAGGTTTAGATTTTAAATATAGATTAATTATAGAGAATATATATATATATATATATATATATATAATGTGATATTGTTTAATATTCAAGGAAGTTTATGAAAAGATGGGAGAAAAAAAATAAATTTTATTATAGAGAAGAAAAATATATAAAATATGATTTTATTTAATATTCAAAGAAATTTATGAAAAGATGGGAGAAAATAAATAAACTTTATGATAATGGAAGTTAATTTAATTTTTTATTTTAAATATAGATTAATTACAGAGAAGAAAAATATATAAAATATGATATTATTTAATATTCAACCAAATTTATGAAAGATGGAGAAAATAAAAAAAAATTCTAATAATGGAAATTATTCCAATTTTATACTGATAAAAGTTATTCCAAAATATTATCATATAAACCTATATGATTGTAATTTCATAATATATAAAATCTTTGAAATAATATATGTTACATAATAATAATATATGCTACATGGAAGGAGGAGAAAATCTTAGAAATAATATATGTTACATGGAAGGAGGAAAAAATCTTAGAAAAATATTCTCTCTTGACACCGTTGCTTTGTACTTATCCCACCAAACTAAATATAATAATACCTATAATGAAAGCATTATATAATTTTAGATGAAACGATATGTTAAACAAAAGCACTTCAAAACACTTTGAAGCAAAAATCAACGAAGGCACTTCAAAACACTTTGAAGGAAAAATAAAGTGATAAATTCAAATACATAGCATGATTGTATTATTGTGTGTATTGTAGTGGGATGCTTGTATCGCCTTTGTCGTTTTCAAAAGAACAAAACACAGGTTCAGTGGCATCCTACCAGCTTTTTCAAAAATGGAAATTGCCAAAATTGTTGAGAAAAGATTGATTGATCTTGCGCTGAAATATTATAAACATGTGAAGACAAACGATTTTTCATAATGACAGTGAGAAAGGTGAGGAACTACTAAAATGTAAATTGTGGGGAAGACAAAATTCTTGGTCTTATCATGAGGGAGAGGGAGAGTTTACAAAGCAAGGAAATACAAAGTAGCAAGGACTTGAAGTGATGGGACACCAGAGGATGAAAAACATAACTTCACGTGAAAGGCAGCTCACCATTTCCAAAGGTTTTGTCTGTATAAAAAAAGATCAATATCAAATCATGCTTGGCTTCATTCCTTTTCAACCTACCATTATGAAGGTAAAGAAGAGATTCTTACATGAATCCTTGGCTTCATTCTCTTCAGTACCATTAGTCTTGGAAAGGAAGGAGAACCCTACGTTCTCCTATATAATGAGTTTTGAAAGCCCAGAAGATATGTATATTTGTATATATAAGATCTGATTGTTTTTCTGTATAAGAAGAACTCCCACTTTTGTTTTGTTTAAGAAATTTGAAATTTTGTAAACATGGCTTCACTAACTGATGTTTTCAAAAGTTTAACATGGGAGAAAAATGCATGCATGGCATCCCTTGACATAAGCTCAATGGAAGATGTGCCTGAAAACTATATATGGTCTGAGGATATTGATCCTCCCCATAGTTCTGCTAATGAGAATGTTATAATCCCAGTGATAGATTTGCAGGGGCTTTGGCGAGAAGAAGAAGAAAACATCATAGAACAGATCGGTTCTGCTTGTAAGAAGTGGGGCTTCATGCAAATTATCAATCACGGTGTATCTGAAAAGCTGTTGGAGAACATTACTCTACAAGGACGCGGGCTGTTTTCACTGCCATTAGAGCAAAAGCTCAAGGCTAAAAGGGCTCCTGATGGAATTACTGGTTATGGAGAAGCAAGGATCTCACGTTTCTTCAGTAAACTCATGTGGTCAGAGGGGTTCACTTCTGTGGGATCTCCCGTGGAAGATGCTAAGAAACTGTGGCCTGAAGATCACCAACACTTTTGGTAATAAGCCATAGTTAGATTTTTTTTTTTGCTTTTGCTTTTTGTTTTCGATATATGTTAGATTTTTTTTGTGCAGATTTGTTTTAGTGTCAAACCAGACATCAAATTGGTGTATGGGATGTTCTTTACTCAGCAATCCTTTCCAAGTCACAAGTTCCTGCTAATACTAACTTCATTGTCTATGCTAACTACACATCATTTTTTTGTTAAAAAAATAAAAAAATATACCTACCTCTATATATAGATATGGCTTATTTAAATATTTATAATTAAAATGAATTAAAACTATTAAATACTTCTACACACTTCTCACATCATATTAAGTTTTACATATTAAATACTCACATCATATTAAGTTATATATATATTTGATATTGATTAAAGATTTTATTTTATTTTATCTTATCTTATCTATAAATCTAGTAAATTATACATCTGATTTATGCCTGACTAATGGATGAAACACATCTTCTCTTTTTTATTCTAAAATGTAAAATATATATTATGTTTTATCACTTTAAATATATAAAATTAAATTAAATCTATATAGGTTTATTGTTATTATTTTAAATGAGTTGATTTATTTTTATTTTTAACAATTTAAAAAAAATAACAAGCATATCAGAACCTTCCACCATAAAGGAAAAATATCAGAATAAAATCTATTTAAATCAATATAATTGGCCAAACATATAAAGGCTGTCACTTTGTTGGTTGAAGGAAACCCGACAGATCTAACAGAAGAATAAAAGTTTATACATTAATTTCCAATTCCGTAAAGTTTGTTTTGACCTATCGAGAGATGTTTATAGTGATAGGTGAAAACAACTTCGTACAACAAAAAAGTTCAAATCTCCCACTAACAAACTTACCTTGTAAACTGAAAACTTCAGCAATAAAACCCTGTGAACTGAAAGCTTCAGCAATAAAAGGAATATCTACTCTATGTATACCACATATATTTTACACCCCATACATATATACAAATTTTGTTTGAGATTTTAAAGTATTTAGATGGCAAATTCCATGAATTATTTGAAACTTATCCAATAATGTACATGTGCAGTGAAACAATAGAGGAATACGAGCACGCAATGAAGAACCTTGTGAAAAAGATGATGTCGTTGATAGGAAGGAGTCTGGGGTTAAGTACAGCAGATTTCATGAGGCGGTGCAGGATTCAGGATGAGAATTATGCCAAAGCATTGCAGGCAGGAGCTTTGCAGATGAATTATTATCCTCCATGTCCACAGCCTTTGAGAACAATGGGCTTGGCACCTCACACAGACTCTGCTTGTCTAACTATTCTTTACCAGGGTGAAGTTGCAGGCCTGCAAATTCAACACAGAGGAGAATGGGTAACCGTTCCTGTTATCCCCAATGCATTGGTAGTTAATATTGGCGACCTGCTGCAGGTAAAAATAATTGCAGCAAGAAAAACAATGTAGTTTACAGCCCTTGTTGGGAGATGTTTACTGTTATTTTATACATAATTTGAATATGAATCTTAATATTGAAACTGAAACGTTAAACTGAACGTTTAATGAGACCCTTCTGATCTGACCACCATGTTGCCATTGCAGATAATAAGTAATGGAAGATATAAAAGTAGATTGCACAGAGCAGTGGCTAACAGAAGCAGAGGCAGACTTTCTATTGCATATCTATGGGGTCCTCCACCTCGTGATGTTATCATGCCAGTGCCACAGCTGGTGGATTCCAAGCATCCACTGTTATACAAATCACTAACATGGAACGAATATCTGGTTGCAAAAGCTTTACATTTCGATCAGGCTCTGCAATTATTCTCCTACAGTACTAGTCTTTCATCTGATGAAAACTTGTCTTTCTAATCTAACGGCCTTTGTACAAAGCTATGTACCAAATCAAATTCTTATCTAGTTATACAAACATAGCTGTATGGTTTTGTACAGTAACCAACATAGCTGTTTCTTGTATGATTTGTGAATAGAAAGAAGAGGTCCACTATACAGTTCAATCTAGTTTGAATGAGCTGCCTTACATGTGCTCAAGGATAAATGGTTGATTATACCTAATACTTGGTGCTCAAGGATAAATGGTTGATTATAACTAATAAAATAGAACAAAATTGTATTTATTGTAAGCAATACAATTCAACAAATTTGTATTTTATTGTAATAAATTAATGTAAAATTATTATTATTTTAAATCTAAAAGTAGCAATTTTTAATGTAAATTTATTATTATTTTAAATCTAAAAGTAGCAATTTTTAAGTTATAATTTTTTTTATTATTCAAAATAAATTTAGATTTAACACTAATTTTATTTATTTAATATAATTTAAAACATATAAATATAGATATATAAAAATATAATTAAAAGTAAATGTATTTACATTGTAACAATATTTTATACAATATTAAATTTGTTATATATATTTAAGATGGCAGACACCAAATTGGTGTATGATCTTTTCAGCTTAGTTATTTGACTGGTAAAGTCTACAGAGTTATACATATCTTAACCAGTTAAATTTAATATTGTATAAAATAATGTTAAACACTTTGATATCATAAAAAGTACTACCATTTATTAAAGATAAAGGAAAATTGAGGAAACTTAACATTTGGATTTCATAAGCATATGAAACATTTTGAATCTATAACTACTACTAAGTATAATTTAAATGAAGCAATTACAATTTTTTTCATATTAGGTTAATTGGGTTTAGCTTCCCTAGTTGGGAGGAATGATTCCTATCCTCCCCACTTAAGTTTAGGGAAAAATGATTACTATCGTCCCAAACCAGATTCAATTGTAGCAAGTAACATGTTTAGCTCATAATAAGGGCAGGCTTTGTTTAAACCTTCTAAGTTGTATAACTATGGACGAAATCTCAATTTTTTGTTGTTTAAATTGCATTTCTGAATGCATAAATGGATTCAGTCTGCTGAAATAAGCCTAATGCACTCTAATCATACATGCTTAACCACTCAAATTTACAGATCCAACAATTTCTCACGGATTTCTGACAAAAAAAACCAAAAAATATCCCATAAAAAAAACCAAAACATCAACCATAACAAGTATATTGTTGTAATGGTTTCCAACCTTATTATTAACTAGCACAGCCACAATTGCTTGGTTGATTAATGCCGAAAGGCATATTAAAATAAAATCCCGGATTGGTGACATTGGTGATGCTAGCACAGAAACACTGCCATGAAACCCCAAGATCTTACCATTATGTGCGAATAGCTTAATATTTTTTAATCATAGATGTGGCAATAAGTTAGTGAACACAATAATTTTTAAACACAATTAGGTAAATGTAAAAAAGTAAACATGTAAATGGATGTCTTTATAACAGCTCGAAAGTTAATGGATGAAATCAGAACCATTCATTCATTTATTGTGATGACTTAGAATATTCTAGGCATATTTAATCTGGTCCATAGAAAACTTATTAAAAACTAAAAATCTATTAAATGTGCCCATTATCAATAGGTGTACGCCTTTCGGCATAATTAACCTTGAAATAATTAAAAAAAAAAAACTTCTATTTATATTAAATAATATGATTAAAAAATTAATTAAATTTAAAAAAATGACAAACATAAACATAATTTTGTATTGGAATTGAATTTTTGCATAAATTTCCACTGATTACTATATCTCAAAATGATATGATTAAAACTTTAATTAAATCTGTACAATGATCTATAAAGTTTTGAGGTCAAATTATGAACCAACAAATGGCAAACACTAGTGGAATTGTGAATTCCTGCATAAATTTTCACTGATAACTATATCTCAAAGTGATATGATTAAAAATTTAATTAAATCTGGACAAAGATATACAAAGTTTTGAGCTCGAATTATGAACTCCTGAATTATGAATTAAACTTAATATTAAATTTCTTCAAAGATAAGAACGGATATATTCATAGATTAGATGATCATTTTGTATTTATGTCTGTCAAATCATTATAATATTCATGGCGATGCGTTATAAATTTATATAGTTTTGGTACGCGTGAGGTCTGTTACAGTTTCCCGATGCAATTCTGGAAGGAGGACAATATACTTTCAGCAAAGACAAAAGAAATCAAATCAGTGTTTAAGTGAGTACACTATTGTGAAGCACGTGATTGAGAAGTAATCAAGGTATGAACAAGATTAAATTTTGGAATGAAAAGTAATGAACAATATAGCTATCAAGACTAAAATTTGGAATGAGGACACTTGTATGCATTTTGAAAACAAAAGACATCACATCAATTAAAAAAAAGTAAGTTCTCATAAATACACTCATTTAAAGTTAAAAGCAATAAATATCAATAATGTTTGGCTACTGTGTATATATGTTTATGTTATTATTGTGAAATTGTTTATTTGTCTTATTTTTAAGAGTTTTATTTAAATATATCACTTTGGTATGTATAATCTTCATCATCATTATCCTCTCTCTCCATCATCACCATGTTATGTCATTCTTGTAGGAAATAGTCAAATCATTCTTGGAGTTTGTTAATTAATATATTTTTGTTATCAAAATAGTATGTTAATTATGTGTGGACTTCATCAAACTCCAATTACTAAATTTATTGACTATCACTATAATAACACATTAGAATCCTGAGAATCCTATTGTGTTTATTCAAAATTTTAGTTTTTTATTTTCTTTGGGAGCTGGAGTATATCAAGAAAAAAAAACCATTTCAAGGATTGGTTTTGGAACCTATTTTTCTTCATCAAGCCTCTCTACCAAGTATTGATGTTGAATAATGTTTCTTTTACATAGTTGGATTTTAAATTTCTGATGAGTTAGGATTTAATTTACACGAACATCACTAGGGATTGCAATTCTAGTTACATTTATTATTTATCTATTAATTGATCCACAACCATTAAATAAAGGTTTTTGCTTACCCTTACTACAAAAATCCACCAACAAATTAGCTACTCCATTGAGGAGTTGATCTAAATCTTATTCCCCAATTGCCCAATTGTGGGTGTGATTTTTAGTTTTGTAACTTTGCATTGATATATTTTACATTTGAAATTTATTTATCTATTTTTTATTTTATTTCTTAAACATCTTCCCATATACAAAACCTTTGTTTATATCTTTGTTCAGTCTGCCAGCATCCCCTTTCTGTTTCAAACATAAAACACCTTTGTGTTTCAAACATAGAACACCAATTTTTAGTACTATCCTAGCACACTTATTAACCAGTTTCTTGGTACTATCCTTGCACACTTATTAGCCAGTTTCTTGTGCTAGTAGAACACTATTTTCCTCAAAATATGCACACCCTCAATTTGCAAGTAAAATAAACTCAGCTGTTTGATTCTATCCCGTTTGCTAGGTGACTAGTGTTGTTCTGTAATGACCTACTTATTAACCAGTTTCTTGGTACTATCCTAGCACACTTATTAGCCAGTTTCTTGTGCTAGTAGAACACTATTTCCCTCAAAATATGCACACCCTCAATTTGCAAATAAAATAAACTCAGCCGTTTGATTCTATCACGTTTGCTAGGTGACTAGTGTTGTTCTGTAATGACCTATTTGCTTTGATCCTTTACCCTATAACTTAATATAGAAAAACAATTAAGTAACAAATTCCACTTTTGAGTTGATTTTAACATAAGTTCTATGACATTAGTACATAACATAAATGCCTGCATCTCTTCCTCGTCGACCTACGTACGTCCTCGTTTACACTTATTAAACCTGGCCTATATTACATAGTATAATATGCATGCTTCACTTAACAATACAATGGGTTGATCACACGTAATAGAGCCTCTCATAGATGAGCATAGATGTAAAGATGTTTTTCACATTTTTATTTCAAAACCTTTGTTTGGTGTAGTAGTCACTTAAACTTGATTTAAACTTATAGAAATATTGGATAAGTTTCTTCCTAAAATTAGTAATTGTTTTTTATTTTTTATGGGAAGGAATATATTTTTCTATTTTAGGTTTTCTTTATTTTATTTTTAACTTTCATTATTAATTTATTTTTTTTACATTAATCATTTCATTTTAAAAGAAAAAGGTTAATTACTTAAAGAAAGAAAGTCTATGGGTGTTGGTAAGAAACATATACACTCAAGACTAACTTGAACACAAATTTAAATGGAAAGAATGCATGTAAAAAAAATTAAATTGAAAGAATGCATGTATTCCTAATGAGTGTGCACATTATTAGGAAAATGAAAAATGCATATTATTACTAACACAACATCTATCTCTCTATTTATATCTCTCTCTTAGCATTATAAGTCACACCTAGTTGTAGATGTAAGCCTAATACCCATGAGAATTGTGAATAACAATTGTTTTAAAAGTGTGGCAAATAGGCGTGAAACTCACTTTATAATATCAATCACAAAAACCTCCATGAAATACACACCATCACGCAAGGCTTTGAATAGTTTCAAATCAGTATTTAGAGATATAAATGGAAGATAGAAGACTTACCAAGAAAGGTGAAATATGTGTATCAAGTCATATCAAGTACTTCTGGAACACATATGGAAGAAATCTCATTGAACAACAACTTCTTAATAAAAAATAGAAAACACTTTGATTAACTTACATAAATTACCAACAATAAATCATTTATTGTAATAAGAAAGAAAGCACCATGATGAATCTTTCACCAACAACTAACATCAAAGTGAGATAGAACATAAATGATAGTAGGAAAGTAACTGATCTTTCACTATTAAAGATTCTTGAGTCTAGTACATACATCCGGAAACTTTGTTACAATTTGAAACTAAATATAATAGCCTCATTGTCTAACCATTCGAACCTCCTATCAAGTTGCAATGCATATTAAATAACAAAATACCAAAAAAAAAAACATTTTTACAATTTGCCACCTAACTTCCTCATAGGATTATATGCCTAATAAAGGTGTGGCACCATGTGTACAACAAGAATGTAAATAGAATGTTATTTTCCAGGAAGATGTTGGCAACGTTTAGAACAACCATTAACAACTTGATGATGTGGTTTTAATGTAGGTAGTTCCTTGTGGAAGGTGGCTTTCTGATGTGCAACTAATATCCTAAATGCTTATCTGAGCTCAACCTGACACCTGAAAATCCCTTTTAGCTTCAAAATATTCATAAATCCTAGTCCATAGCATTTGCGATGCAAACTGTCCTGAAACACCCAGTTCCCAATGCTAGTGAGTCCACGGACTGCGAACTTTCCTATAGGTGCTTGTTTACCTCCAAAAAGGATTCCAACTTTTAAAAATTTCACAAGAAGTGGGAAAACCCTTCCATAGGTTTCTACAAACTTCTTGCAACATGAAGTAAGCTTGGAGAAATCATATGAACATGCTAACTTTAGCTCAAGCCCTGAAATCATTACTCAGGTTATAATTGTATGCAAATAGTGAACCATGACAAAAATGATGTTGATGTGAAATAGTGCTCTATGTTCATATTTTCCTGGTACTCCTAGTAGCCAAGCCAATATATCTAGATTCTTTTTTGCTACCTGCTCTTTGAAGGGTTACAACTCTCTTTCAATTTCTTGATCTCGATTTGGCAAGCTCTCTTATGTTTATACACATTCTTAAGTTTCCTATGGAGGGGTAGATACCTCTTAGCCATGTATCTTTATTTATCAATAGTCCCCTCATATATTTCTAGCATATCCTTCAACTTTATTTGGGCCTCCAAATTTTCCTTCTTCAATTTTTCATTTCCAATTCTTGCATCCTTAAGATTCCTCCTGAGTCTTTTGAAAGTAGGATTACTTTCATGAAGAGGAGTGTTGATATCAATAATCTATATGGGATGCTTAGAAAGTTGAGATTCATATTTTTGTTGAGATGAGGCTTCTACTGCACCATCTTCCATAGGAACATGTTGTTTATTTGTTGATCTGGTAAAAGGTCTTCTAGGTTTGGTTGTTTCTGCAACAACAGGTGGGGAAAAGATAAGTTTTTTACCCTTTAAACTCCTTTCTTTACTTGATAATATCTCCATAGGTGTAGGTTCTGCCACAGGAGAAATTTCTCTATCAGGAGGTTGCCAGGGATCACCTTCAACTATTTTATGAGTAACCTGAAAGGATTTTTCACTCTTGGTCATCTTCCTCTTTTTTCTTGAATCTGAATGCACAATATTCTTAATAGGAGTAGGTGTTGGTATTTTGGACTGTGATGTGTGAGAAATATATGGCTGAAAACCTGATGTAGCTAGGAAAACCTCCCAGACTCCAGTCAGTGTTGGTCTTCTTCAACTCTTCCAGTACTAGCATCTTGATTAAACCATAGTGAAAAATATTGGTATCCACTTGCTTGGACTTAGCCTGGACCCTATCTAACATATTGCCAATACTCCTAAAAAGATAAAAGGGAAGGTTCATGGACTCTTTCCTAGTGAAGTGTAGTAGTAATATGATATGGTATTGATATACCATATTGAACCTTCCTTCACATGTAAATTACCTTTGAATGACCTTGAGCATCTTGTCAAAATACTCCAGCACGTGATTTCTTGGCACTCCCTTGGATAGTTTTTCTCCTTGATATTTAGGTTTTAGGAATTCCTTGTAGAAACATGATCCAAGTGGATATAGGTGGCCACCCACCTTTTCCAACTGGCTCAAAATAGTTTTCTTGTAATTTTGGCAATTTACTATTTTTAGCAGCTTTTAACTTCTTGGGCCAATTTGAGGGCCTAAACGATGATTTTTCATGATCAGGCACCTTAATGATATTTGAAGGCTCTGATTGATCCCACTAAATTAATATCCTCATCAATACCTTTCCAACGAGCTATTGTGCACCCAAAACGAAGATGGCATGCAAAAGTTACGACCCCAAGAAGTTAATGTAGTAACTTACCCCAACATGGCCCACATGACTTTGGGCGCTTCATATCCTAGGGTCAGGTTTTTGGATGTATAGGTTTTTGGAATTCATATTTATTTAAAAAAAAGGCCTTCAGAGCCTCACTGTACTCATCTTCTTGTGAATGAGCGTAGCTTTCACATCTCTTCTCAGAGATAAGTTGCCACCATTCTAGCAAGCTTGTTTTCTATCTGCATTTTACAGTTTTCATCACATTTCTTATTTAATAGAAGTAAATTTTTACTGTATCTCTTTTATTTTTCACTTTGTCTTTGTTTTAACATTATAAATATGTGGTTTCATTTTTTTCTTCTCATAAATGTGGATCAGTGGTATCAGAGCGGTCTTCTCCTTGTTGTTTTTTAATGCATGTCCCCGACGTGGTTAGGGTATAGAGAGTTTGGTCTGGAGATTATTTCTCTTGAGGACAACTTCCCTCACATGCTCAAGAAACCACCCATGGATGGCAAAAAAAAAGATGACAGGAGAGGAGATCCTTTCAAAATGTTGCTCGAGGAATCCCTTGAGTGACAGAGGAACGAGATGATGGATAGCTTCGCACAAATCCTTTGACGACTACCGACAAGCAACGCGTCCACCTCAAGAGGAAGCATCACCCCCTTCAAGGTACATATCAATTTTGATGTTCCTATATTTGAAGGTCAAATAGATGCAGATGTCGTAGATAAATGGTTAAACCTTCTAGAAGGATATTTTTATGTTCACAACATTTTCGATAAATAAAAGATTATATTTTCTCTCCTCGAGGTCACCCCCCATGTCAAATATTGGTGGGAGACTTTATGTGAGAAAAATGAAATAGAAGGATCCACATTATTTGTAGTTGCACCCACTTGATATTCCTTCAGGGATGTTATTAAGGAACAATACTACCCTGTTGGAAGTTATGATGACTTGTATACAAGATGGACTGTAATGTTGCAAGAAAGAGACTAAGTAACGCAACTGGCCCCTCTCCGAGCCAGGTGCTCCACCAGGACCTTCTGATTCTCACGGGCCCGAAGAATCAACTCTTTTCAACTTCCTCGGGAGTTGAATTTCCCACAGTGCACTCCTTCGGGATTCCCCTTTTGGAAATCGGGAAATC
>ML778982.1:1977575-2001737 GCA_009831015.1 Picea engelmannii
ACTTGTATTTATTTACAATGGAAAATCTGTTTTCAGATCCTATGATTAAGGAACAGAGTCCTTCATAAACTCAACTGACCCCTACGAGTCATCAGTGACTCATTACAAACCCTATCTTATCTTTTACAAGTGGAAAGGATCTAGAATCCTTATCCATTTTTCAACTCTTTAATGAAAATAAAGAAATTACATTTATGTGAGACTCTAGGTCTTCTTGATTTTCTTGACCTTGATCAAGTCATGAATGAACTCTTTTTCCCTGAGCCTATGCTCCTGCATCACTTGTATACAAGATGGACCGCAATGCCGCAAGAAAGAGACCAAGCAGTTCCAGATTTCACCAATGTCTTCCATACCTTGCACACCAAGCAGGGTATAAAATATTATGAGCGACATCTGGTGCTCAAGTACCGCGATGGTCTGCATAGATACATCCAGACATAAATGAAGTTTTTGGACATCTCTTCTTTGGGTACGACCTATCGATATGTCCTCATAATCGAGAAGAAGCTTAAACAAAAGACATGGAAGTTTGGGTCTGGGAACCCCTCACAGAAAAAGTAGGGCAAGGGAAGCCCTAACCCATAGAACAAAGGATAAAGAAAATATGGGAAACCTCATGACAACCAGTCCAAGCCGAAATAAAACAAGGCAATGAGAAGATGAAGAAAGATATTGAGAAGTGGTGAGACTTCCATAAGAACCCCTGGAATAACACTGTTGATTTTTTCTCAAAGAAGTCATTAGTGGTTGAAGTAAAATCCTTTGAATTAGATGTGGGTTCCGACTCTGAGTCAGAATCGAATAAGGGGAGACAAATCATTGACACAGAACCTAGTGCCATTGTTGCTACCACCAAGATCTATCCCAGTGAATTCGATGAGCCATAGGAAGGAGAGCGCCTCTTTCATTCACAGATGTGGATGAAAGGAAATCTACTCCACTTCATTGTTGATAGTGGTATCTAAAATAACCTCATTTCAATAGATGTTTTCAAGTTTCTATCCTTGCTGAAAACACTGCACTCGCATCCCTAAACCATTGGAAGGCTCCGTCAAGGAAGCGACTTCACATTGTCTAATAGTGTTGCATGTTGTACGGCATCAAGACAATCAAAGATGAGGTATTGTGTGATGTTTCTCCCCTTGAAGTTTGTGATGTTCTTTTGGGTCAACCGTATTTATGGAAACATCATGTGTATATTGATGCAAACCCCCCTTCTCTCCTAAGGGATACACAACCTCTTGGTCTAGGATCGATCAAGAAACTGAGTCTAATTGACTCTCCAGGTCTCTACTAGACCCTAAACCCACTTACATAGGTCCTTTCTCCAAATGTGTAGGTCGCATGAGACTCGCAGGTTCTCTCCTTAGCACTTTCCAACTTCCACACGAACTAACACTAGCTCTTCCCTTACATAGGGGCCTTCCTTTCTGTGACCACGGCTGTGACCGCTCACCTTACCAATAGGCGCTTCACGACTCCACATGTCAGGTGTTTGCGCCTGCACCGACCCCAACTCTCCAACTCCTGAAATCCTGAAGTGGGGCCTAGCATGTGCTAGCTCCTCCCTTAACCTTCGATGATGTGACCCTTCACTGTGACCTGGGGCCAACCTCTCAAGTGCTTCATGATTTCACATTTTGCATCCTCAAAGGGTTTGATTCGCTCACCTTCTCGATTTCTGAAACTTGAACTCTGGGCTCTCCTTACGTCAGATCAACGGTCCACAATCCATGTGATCCAATGGTCTTTCCTTCTCCTTCGTGAACTCGGGACTTCTCATTTCCCGAAGTTGGAGGACCACTCCTGTCTCTTCTCTCGATATCCAAACTAGAGAATTTATTGGGACTATATCTACGGTGCACACTTCCCTTTGATCAATGGTTGTGATCATTTTGTGAACTTGGGGTTCGTGAGTTTGCTCGCCCTATGCATTTACAAGGGTTAAAGCCCATGCACTTGTCTCTGGATCCAATGACTATTGATCCACGCGCTCAGATCTAATGGTCCATATCTGATATTCTCCCCCACACTTCTTCAAGTCATTGGATGTTAATCTAATGGTCTAGATCCCTTCCACAACCGATCTAATGATGGTTCTCGCTTCCCCTCCTGAGATTTATCTCGTGAAGGTCTCGACTTCCCATGCACTCCTTGCCTTTAGGGATTTCGACAACTCAGATCCAAGCGATGTGTTGAAGAGAAATTTCTCCTGCCCTCCTAGTGTTCTCCTTTCCTAGTTCTTCGACTTCTCACAAGTCTCTTCGACACTTAGTCAAATTTCTGATCCATGAACTCCTTGCACCAGATCTTTACGCAAGGTTCAAATTCTTGTGGATGACTGTGCACGCCTTGCACCAGTCTCTTTGCGCTCCTTGCAAAGGGAAACGTTTCATGCTATCTCTTCTAAGCTTCGGAACCGAAACAAATTCCGTCGATGCACTCCTTGCATTCTGTTCACACACCTTGCACCACTCATCCAAAGAGAAACAATTGAAATTTAACCTAACATTCACAGTTCCATCTATTCATAACAAAATTCATTCATTCATTCATGAAAACACAATAACAGGGGATTGCAAACAATGTCCACACTATGCATTGGATCAATTTTCCTCTATTATATTCCAAAGTGAAAAATGGTTACAACTGTAAATGAAAACCAAAAAATAAAACTCAGAAATCTCCTCCTACTTCTATCTCATTTTTTCCTACTACCATATAACTACTTCCATCCAGCCTCATTTTGGCTTACAAAACCTCTATTTATCTCAGAGGGATTTTATGGTTTCCTCTCGCTACTTGTCTCCATCAAACTTATCTTGACGACTATCCTAGAGTAGTAGCATTTCAGAGCCCAAGTGGAAACTCCCACTTCCCTCATGATCGGTCAAGCGTGCCTCAAAAGATTTTTTCGGTGCTGAGTTAAGGTGGACTTCAAAATATCTGTCGTATCTTCCAGCATTGAGCTCCCGTACAGATTTCAAGACGTTGATAGGTCCTGCTCCATGTGATTTCTAGCGATGTTGTTGCATCACGCTCCCCTTGATAAAAATTCATGGACTCCTATCCATGAGCTCCTACACTGAATTTCCATGCTTCTGTATAGCAGCTTCATTTTCCCAACTGGCATCTTCTATTGGGTGTCCCTTCCACTTGACCAAATATTCAAGATAGGTCCACCTCCTGGTATTTTTTGTCGATCCTCTGATCAACAATCTTCTCCATCTGTGGTTTCTCTACTACAGGCATTTTTTTCTCCCACTAAATCTTTGCCTAATCTTCTGGTCCCTCGGTGTCATCTTCCTTGTAAGGATGCATGTCTGAAACATTGAATATGGGTGATATTCCCACATCATCTGCAAACTCAATCTCATAGGCGTTTGCATCAAAATTCCTCAAGATCTTACATGGCCCTATATTCTTCATTTTTAACTTGTTATATGTTCCCCTATTGAACCTTTCTTTCCTGAGATGTGCCAGAACCTGATCTCCCACTTCAAATTGAAGTTCTCTGTGATGATGTGTTTGTACTCCTGATTAGAACTCTACAACTGTCCTCTAATATGGATATGGAGCTTATGCATTTCTGCAACAAAATCTTCTTTTCCCACACTCTTGATCTCACTATGTTCCAAGTCTCTCAACTCATATACTCCCCTTGGTTGCATTCCATACAATATTTGGAATGGGATCTTTCCAGTACTCCTGTTTGGTGAGTTGTTGTATGCAAATTCTTCTTGCGATAGAATCTGATCCCACTGATTATGGTGTTCCGTAACCAGACTCCTCAATAAGTTTCCCAAACTTTTGTTTACCACCTCAGTCTATCCATCTGTCTGAGGGTGATAAGATGAGATGAAGGAAAAATATGTCCCCAATGTATTCCACATTGTTCTTCAAAAGTGACCAACAAAATTTGTGTCTCTATCTGAGACAATTCTTTTGGGTAGGTCGTGAAGTCTCACAACTTCCTTAAAGAACATATTTTCAACATTTGTTGCATCACTGGTCTTCTAGCATGGGATAAAATGTTCCATATTTTAAAATCTATCCACCACCACAAATATGGAATCGAATCCTCTTTGCGTTCTTGGTAGTCCCAACACAAAATCCATGCTTATTGCATCCCAAGGCCTCCCTGGTATTGGCAATGGTTGATACAATCCAGTGTTATTTCTTTTCCCTTTTGCATGCTGGAATATTCTACATCTGTTCACAAACTTTATGAAATTTTTTCTGATACTTGTCCAATAGTATGAACTTCTCGACTATGAAAATGTTTTATCATGGCCAAAATGTCAAGCCAATCCTCCACTATTCTTTTCCTTCAAAATTTTATCCCTCATTTGTTAATTTTTATGACATTATTATAGTTCTTTGCATTTCAACAGATAAGAGCATCATAAGAATAAGATCACTGAGAAATACACATTCACAAGAGACAGAACATTTATCCTGGGAAACCCTCTAGGGGAAGAAAACCCAGCAAAAACTTCCTTATCATAAATAGCTTATACAATGTTCAAGAGATAACTCAAACCAATACAGATAGTCCTCCCCAAGATATGCACCACTCTTCTTCTCCTCTCTCTAACTGGTAATTGTAGCTTGCCTCATAATATAATGAGAAAGTCAGTTGTGTGTTAGAAGTGAGGCGCTAGCCTCCTATATATACAAGACTAGCATGTGTGAAAGAGTTTCACTGGCAGGGCTGACCTCTCACTCTGGGTGGGTAAACCCACCTTTAATTAATTTTGGGTCTTCAATAACAACTGTTGGGGCCGACTTCTTATTCTTCCCTTTATAATTGTTTGATGACCAATCCAAAAAAGTGGATTTGGTCCTTATACAATTATCGACATGATTAATGCACAATGTGGATTAATCCTAATAATAAAATAACAATAAGAATAAGAATGCTCTTCGCATTTACATTATTTCAACACTCCCCCTTAACAAGAAGGGTATTCTTCATCAGCATCAGGCGAGACAGATCTGCATCATCAGTGGCATCAAGAGGATAGTATCGTCAATATCATATTGAAACATTAGCTAGCATATTTACAAGTCATCGGAAGTTTTCCTCATCGGCAGCATCATCATTCTCGAAAGAATGCTATCATCATCTACATCAAATATGTATTAGTAAAAATGATACCTCATCACATCACTAGGCTGGCAGTACTACACTGGCCAATGTCACAACTGTTAAGCTGGTAGCTCAGTGTCAATCACATCTTTCTTTACGTCTAACAACTAGGTCAAAAGCAAGGAATATCATCATCTCGCTTTATGTCTAACAACTAGGTCAGAAGTGAGGAATCACAATGTCATGCTTTACGTCTAACAGCGAGGTCAGAAGCAAGGAATATATATACTCCCCCTTTCAGGGAGGGTCCTTTCGGACTATACCAAGCTTATCTCGAAAGTTTTCAAATTTTACACGAGATAGAGACTTAGTCAACACGTCATCAACCTGTTCATCCGTGCCAATGTACTTGAGTTTTAAGGCTCCTCTCTGTACCATGTCATGGATGAAATGATAGCGGATCTCTATGTGCTTCGACCTGTCCTGGAATACAGAATTTTCTGTCATATTTATGCAGCTTTGGTTGTCACATAGAATCGCAGTTGCTCTCATCTCCAAGTCAAATAGGATTGTCAACAACTTTCGAAGCCATATCGCTTTGCAGCTAGTAGAACATGTGGCAATGTACTCTGCTTCCACTATGTTGAGAGCAATATTGGATTGCTTCCTACTCTGCCATGAGATCATGGTTGATCCCAAACTGAAAAAGCATCCGAAAGTGCTTTTTTCTATCTGCAATGCTTCCTGCCCAATCTGCATCAGTATATCCACTCAATGTGAAGTCATGATCTCCATCATAGTTGATACCATAATCCATTGTACCTTTAAGGTACCTCATCACATGTTTCGCAGCCACTAGGTGAACACGTCTAGGCTCTACCAGAAACTAACTCAAGGTGTTCACTGCAAAATAGATGTTTGGTCTAGTGTTCGTCAGGTACATTAGCGATCCAATAATCTGTATGTACAGTGTGGCATCCATCAAATCTGATGAAGTATCGACCAACAACTTCAACGTCGCTTCCATGGGAGTATTCATGGACTTGCATTCTAGCATGTTGAATCTCTTTAAGATTTCGACCGTGTACTTCCCTTGGTTAAGGAAGATTGTTTTTGGACTTTGCCATACCTCAAGGCCTAAGAAGTAATGCATTAGACCAAGATCTTTCATTTCAAATTCTGCAGCAAGTCTCTCTTTACATTCAGTGATGATCTTTTCTTCTCTAGTTAAGAATAAGTCATCCACATACAATAGTAATATTATTGGTTCATTATCCATAATTTTGAAGTAGATATTTGAGTCTTCTTTACTCTTGGTAAATCCCAATCTCGTCAAGAAATTGTCTATACGACCATACCAAGCTCTGGGAACTTTCTTCAATCCGTATAAGGATTTCTTCAATCGACAGACATGAGACTTCCTGTCTTCAACCTCAAATCCTTGGGGTTTCTCTATATACACTTCCTCTTCGATAACACCATTCAGGAAAGCTATCTTCATGTCCATCTGGTGTAGCTTCCATTTCATCTTGGCAGCAAGAGCTATAATGGTTCTGATCGAAGTGTATCTGGCCACAAGAGCGAATGTCTCTTCATAGTCAATACCTTCTTTCTGGGAAAATCCACAAGCGACAAATCTTGCTTTATATTTCTCAATACTTCCATCAGCAGCATGTTTTATTTTGAAGATCCATTTTGATGATACCACATCCTTACTTTTGGTCTACGAACTATTTCCCATACATCATTCTTTATTATGGATTGGTATTCCTCTGTCATGGCATCTACCCATTCCTTCTTTTGAATGGCCTCTTCAAATCATGTAGGTTCTTCATCAAGTAGATTGCACATCAAATCCATGTAACTGGAGTATGGATTTGGTCTTTTCACCTATCTCGTGGTTCCTTCTGGAACACCATACTTCTCTCCATCTTGAATAAGCTCTCTTGCCCAAGCATTCTTTCTTTTATTGGAGGTCATTTGAGGAGGTTCTTGAACTTCTGATATATCATGATCTTCAGGAGTCTCCTCATCAGGGGAAGTTATGACTTCCCTTACAGGTTCTACAGCTCTGGGAACTTCCCTCATGGATTCTGTAGTCCTGGGATTTACAGGTTCCTCTTCATATACTTCTTCAAGCTGGCATCTTCTTGATTTCTTAAGTGTTTCTTCTTCATCAAAGGTCATGTCCCTGCTGATCTCAATATGGCGGTGACCAGGTATGTAGATTTTGAAGGCCTTAGATACCTCATAGTATCCCACAAATATTCCCTTCTTTCTGGAGGGTTCCAGCTTGTTTCTTTTCTCTTTCGGTATATGAATAAATAATGGACAACCAAATATTTTGAGATGGCTTACCTCTGGCTTCTTTCTGGTGAACATTTTTTCTAGGGTCTTGAACCCAAGTGCACTATGGGATAATCTGTTCTGCACATAAACAACTACCATTTTTTCTTCTTCCCATAAGCACATAGGAAGATCTTGATCGTGAATCATGGTCTTTACAACTTCCATAATTTTTCTGTTCTTCCTTTCAGCTACACCGTTTTGTTGAGGATTATAGGGAGTAGTGAGTTCCCTCTTGATCCCAACATCTCTGTAGAATTTTACGAACTCCTTTGACGTATATTCTCCTCCATTATTTGACCTGAGTATCTTAATCTTTCTTTCGGAAAGATTCTCTATCAAGGATTTGAATTCCTTGAATTTATTGAATACTTCATCTTTAGATTTTAAGAAATATATATAGGTCTTATGAGAATAATCATCAATAAATGATACATAGTATACATACCCACTAATGGAGGATGATGGCATTGGGCCACACACGTATGAATGGATGAGTTCCAATGCTCCTTCTGCTTTGTTGTCCTCTTTGGAAAAGGGTTCTTGATGTTCTTCCCTTGCGCACATCCATTGCATATTCCTTCCTGATCAACCTTGAGTTCTGGTAAACTTGTGACAGCTTTGCATATGTATGGTAGCGCCTTGTAGTTGATGTGGGCCAATCTTCTATGCCAAAGTTTGCATGATTTTTCGATGGTATGGGTCATGGTAGTTTCTGGGTGACCCTTTAGCTTATATAAGCCATTTTCTTCACTTCTGATGACGATTGCTTCATTTCAGGTTTCTCCCTTAGCCCACATAAGAACTTCTCCATCTATGAAGGCAACTCTATAGCCTTTCTTGTCTAAAGTTGATATGGAGAGTAAGTTCTTCTTTAGGCCTGGTACATAGAGTATGTCCTTCATTGTTATTGAGTTTTTTGAATCTATCTTGTAGTTTGATTCTCCTATTCCCTTGATGGGATATTGATAATCATCTCCAAGAGTTACTTTCTGAGAAAACTTCTTTTCTGAAACACAAGAGAGAGTATTTTTCTTACCCGTCATATGTTTTGATGCACCGCTATCAATGAGCCATGTGTCTTCTCCAGGTGATACAGATCCTGAGAGAGATGAGATCAAGACATGGTCCTTAATCATCTTCATAGGTGGTTCTTCATCTTCAGAAATGTGAGCATGTTGCCTTTTGTTCTTCATCTTGTACTCTTCTCTTCTAACTAGACAATTATTCACCTTGTGTCCCATCTTATCACAATCATAGCATTGTATATATGAGAGATCTCACCCCTTGCGTTGTCCTTTCTTATGAAAATTTCTTGAATGAGATTCTTGGTTGTTGAATTTGTTTGATGGTTGCGGTTCTCTATGAGATTCCCTTTTGAAGTAGGGTTTCTTCCTTACTCCTTTTGTATGAGTAGCTAGGGCTTGATCATCATCCCTTGCTAGTAGTGCTTTATGGTTGACTACACTTGTCTCTTCTTGGGTGCATTCTTCCCATAGGCTCTCAAACTGTAGTTTATCCTTTATACCACATACTGACTGGATGAAAGCATCCCAAGGTCTTGTGAGACCATTTAGGGATGTTATTACAAATATGTCTTTGTCAATGGTGTCTCCAATCGCTTTCAACTGTTATTTTATTTCTGAGATTCGGGAGAAATATTCTTGAATCATTTCTCCTTTTTGCATCTTGGTATTCTTCAATTGAGTTCTTAGGTTCATCTTTCGATTGATGTTCTTTCCTTCATATATTTTTCTTAGAGCATCAAACATCTCCTTCGGAGTTTTCTTGGAAGATACATATGGGATCAGCTGGTCTTTGATTGAATCTGCAATGATTCTTTGAGCTCTGATTGAGTCCTTCTGATGCTTCACTTTCTCTGCGGCATCTTCAGGTTCCTCCACTTCTTCTTTGATAAATATTGCTAGGTCATTCTCTACAGGGATCAGACCGATCCTATACTTCCAGGAACGGAAGTTGTCTATGCTGTCTAGTTTCTCAACAAGCTTTTTGCTTGCAGACATCTTGTACTTGAGGCAACCAAAATAACCAAAAAATGAAAATGCTTAAAATCAAATTTTGACCTTACCAGGAGGTGCGCTTGGCTGAGGCAAGTAGCCTGGTGTCCTTGGATATGAGAAAATCCAATTTTTACCCCGTCAAATCTGATCTGTGGATTTCTAGATTGGTGCTTCTAGTACTTCTGGTACTGGTTTTCTGGTACTTCTGGTACTTTTGTGAAACTAGGGCTTCACTTTCTGGGAGATATGGCCACTAAAAAGGTGCGCTCTAGGTGCCAAATTGATCCTGGGGGGAGGGCGCAACTTTCTAGATGTTTAGGGAGCTGAAAAGACTTACTTTTGCAAAACCCTAATTTGCAGGTGCTGCAACAGTGACATTTTTCCTCTTGCAAATTGTGCTTTCTTTAGGTTGGCTCTGATACCATGTTAATGTTTATGCCATTATTATAGTTCTTTGTATTTCAATAGAAAAGATCATCATAAGAACAAGATCACTGAGAAATACACATTCACAAGAGACACAACATTTATCCTGGGAAACCCTCTAAGGGAAGAAAACCCAGCAAAAACTTCCTTATCATAAATAGCTTATACAATGTTCAAGAGATAACTCAAAGCAATACAGATATTCATCCCCAAGAGATGTGCCACTCTTCTTCTCCTCTCTCTAACTGGTAATTGCATCTTGCCTCATAAGATATTTGCAAGTGAGTTGTTTGTTAGAAGTGAGGCACTAGCCTCCTATATATACAAGAATGACACGTGTGAAAGGGTTTCACTGGCAGGGCCGACCTCTCACTCTGGGTGGGTAAACCCACCTTTAATTAATTTTGGGTCTTCAATAATAACTGTTGGGGCCGACTTCTTATTCTTCCCTTTATAATTTTCCGATGACCAATCCGCAAAAGGGGATTTGGTCCTTATACAATTACCGACATGATTAATCCACAATGGGGATTAATCCTAATAATAAAATAACAATACTAATAAGAATGCTCTTCGCAATTACATTATTTCAACATCATTGAGAATTTTGGTATGCGCAATTGATTTCCCTTGAATAGAAAACCCTCTTGAATCATATACTTGTTGGCATCCAATTCACATTTTTCACTGTCTTATAAGCTACCTACACCAATGTTTTTCAAACCTTAATTTTTCGTTGCAATTCTCAAATAAACGACACTTTTATTTTTGTGATTTTTGCAATGTAACCAAACCCTCACCTTCATTTTTGAAGCCTAGACAATCATCATGCAATCAGTGTGATGTGTGGTTGGAACAATACTATATAGACGTCCCCTTATTACAATCAAAGATCCAATCATTGGAAAACAAAGTTGCAGTGTTGAGAAGCCAAAGGGACAAGCTTCAAGCAAATGATAGGAAGCAGAAAATCACTGGCTCCATCGTTTTTAGGAATGTCGAATCGGCTACAACCATCATCAATTCCAAAATGTCATGATCAAGTTGTCTGCTCGTCACCCAGGTATGAATTTCGATATCATTTTCGCTTTGTGAATTGCTAGGATTAATATAATGATTTGAGTTTGGTTTTCAAATATCTCTGTCTATTGTTCGAAATGACTCTGTTATAGCCATATCGAAAACGGTTATGTTGTTCATCCTATACATTGCTTTCGCTTTTCTAAAATTGAATGAGGTTATGATTTGGTCAAATGATTCGGTCATGCCTAGTTTAGCAATTGATAGGTTTTCATTTGTTTTGATTCGTTTATCTATTGAGTTAACGAAATCAATGGTTTGCTTTCGCTTGGATTTGGTTGGTATGTAATCTGAACAGGAAGTTTTCATGCTAAAATTAGAGCACGATCATGTTTTGATTTGGTATGATTTCGTTATGGTTAGATTATATCGGCTCTTATTTAGTTTGTATGCTGTAATTTTGGAAAAACTTCGTGAGTTTGAATTGATGTGATGTAATCTTCTAAATCAGGAATACAACTCTGATCAACTCCGATTTGGAAAGAACGACTCTGTTTTGTATGGAAATGATATTCTCATTTAAGCCTGTGCAAAAGATATTTACACATGAATCATGGAACGGTTTTGATTCACAACGACTATGTTAAACCCCAACTGTTCGATTCGCCTTTGTTTTGATTGGATTGTTGTGTATCTCTAGTTAGCACGATTGTTTTTATGAGTTGGATTCATATAAAAAATAGACTTCATACTGCTCTGTTTGATTTTAATTTTGAAAACGAGTTGGTTAAACCCAGATCGACATATGTTATCTCTGTCAAATTTGGTTAATAAGTTCATTTTGAAATGAATTTTGGTAATATTTTCGTTGAGTATCAATCGATTTTGTCTGCCCCAATTAGCAATAACAAATGATTGGACAACTCTTACACACCCTGTTATCCACTTACTGATCCTGTTATGATTTCATTTGAGTTAATTTGCACACCAGTTTTGATTTGATTCACTAATGACATGGATCGTTGGTTTATGTTAATATAGTTATATCAATTTAAAAATGATCTTGTTGTTTTCGTATGGATTCGATCGTGTTTCCTGTTGATGAGGAAGCATAAATGATTGCCTATGATTTGTTTAACTGTATCGATTTCAATTTGATAAGAAATGATTTCATTACTATTCGATACGATTTTGTATACCTGAATTGGTAACGAATTGAACAGAACGTACCCATCTTTGTTATCATTTTGTTGAATATGATTTAATGTGTTCAATTTACATTCAAGTGTTGACTTGAATGAGGCTTTTTAGAAATCAAATATCTTTTGATAGTTTGAATATATTTTTCAAAGATTTGAATTGATTTTAATGCTGATTCTGTGTCTAATTTAGACCAGCTACAAAATCGCAAGATTTTGTAGCTAGTCTTTAGAATTAGATTTTTATCATTTTCATTAACAAAATATCCTCCTAACTTGTCCATTTTTTACCCCTTTCAGGTACATATGAATTTCATTGGGCATGCTGGACAGTCTAGGAGATATTTGTGTGATTTATTTTTTATTTTAGGTTCCTAGTTTAGTCAGACTTGGGATATTTTCCTAGATTTTATGTAAACAGTTTGATAACTTCCACATGGATGTTTTACCCTGTGGAAGGCCTTTAAATACTTATTATTTTTTTTAATAAGGAGCATCCTCACTTGTGGGAGAACCAGGCTATGGATTTCTAATACAAATTGAGACAAGAGTTGGTGCTTTGCTACAACTTTCGCTTTCAATATATCAATCTTTTGTTTCAAGTGTATGCGTATTAGTTTGCAGTTGATTATAGACTACTTTAACTATCATAATCTATTGCAGGATGATATGATCTGATTAATGTGATATCCATAATCTGATCTCTTTCATTATTTTTAAAAGTACAACAATTACTTGGTTTCAGTTAATGAATCACAGATTTCTCTTCTTCGTTAATTGAATCACTTCATATAGATCTTTGCATACAGGTTTATCTAACTGTGAAGATTTATAAATCATAAGATTGTTGTAATTTTTATGTCTTGTTTGTCCTGTAATCATATTTGAAGAGCACTGCAGCTTATTGTTTACGAGAAGCTCCTGGATAATTCGGTGCGGGTTTCCTCCCTCCGATCAGCTAAGACAATCATTACATACAGGACAAACCTGAAGCGTTTCTCCAGGTCAGTTTGTTATTTATTTGTTTGGTTAATTTGTTAGTATAATATTAGTAGTTTAGTTAGATATATGTTTAGTTAGATTTGTAGTTAGAATTAGTATATTAGTTGTTTAGTTTAGTTAGTTTTTGTTTTATTTCTGTTCATAAAATTATAAAATCAACAAAAAATATCTCTCTCTGTCTTAGGGCAGAATATAAATGAGTTTTTCAGGTTTTATTCAAATCTGTAAATTGTAGATATTGTACATTTTGTGAATGAGTTTTATTTTTGTTAGTAGTTAGATATTTAATTAGTTAGAGTTAGTATAGTATTAGATAGTAGATTGTATATAGAATAGTTATATTAGTTTATTAGTTTTTTTTTAATAGTTTATTTTAGTTAGATTAGTTTATTAGTTTGTTTTAATAGTTAGTTTTAGTTAGATTAGTTAGTTTAGAGTAGTTTTCTTTTTTTTGTTTTCTTAGGACCTTAGATCAGCTAACGGAGTCGCTAAACCCGTCAAGGTGGTTCATCCCAAATGGCTTGGGTTATTAGACAACCCCAGACCGGTTCCACTCTCCCAGTTGACGGACGGTCATTTTTTGCTCGTCAACAAATGGCGCTAGAAGGAGGGCCTGAAATTAATTAATGGCACAAGCCGGTCGCAAGACTCCTCCACCACCTAATCGCTCACCTATAGTGACTAGAAGCCATTCAAATGATAATATTCCCCTTCAAACAACAATCAGTTCAACCGACGATCCACAGATCACAGTTGAGCCAACAACCCCTAATCCTACAGGTGGTGACATACAAGAGATTGTCCATCAATATCTTATAAGAAATCATAGTGCCTTGGCCTGTTTGAGGCAACCTAACCGTCCATTGGACCAACCTCTGGATTTCTTTGATATCAGAGAACAATTATGAGGCACTGATCTCACTGTAAATCCTACAGATCCAATCTTAAATCCTGTTGTAGGAGGATCTGGGATACCCCCTTCATCACCTCCATCATATCCTTCCTCTTCTGGAGGAGGTTCCTATGATGAAGGCAATTCCCCTTCTCAGCCTTCCACACCTACTACACCAATGGAAAATCAGAACAACCCTGCTAGACCTTGGCTCGACCAAGATGCCGTAGTTGTACCTGGAGCTCAGCATCCTTTACCTAAACACTCGGAGAAATGGCTTCCCAAGTTTGACCTTGACTCAAAACAGATGGTTGAAGATCACATTAAAATTTTTATGTTAGCCATAAGACTCCGCAATGTCGAACATGAAGATGTTGTCTGTAGGTTGTTCCCCTATACTTTCGAGTGCAATGCATCCACATGGTACTTTTCCCAACAACCCCATACCATCATGTCTTGGGAAAGGTTTGAGTCATGCTTTTTGGAAAAGTTCGGAGATGGTAAACCTCTGGAAGTCCTAGTCATGGATCTTTCTAACTTAAGAATGAACCCAAATGAAAAAGTTAAAGACTTTAATCAAATATTCTTAACACTTAAAAACCGAATCCCTACGGATTCCATGCCTGCCGAGAATCTTATAATAGCATACTACACTAAAGCTTTGCATCAAAGTATAGCTATTTGGCTTAAACGATCTAAGAAAGCCACGTTGTTAGAAGCCTTCGAGGAGGCCAACCAGATTGAAAAAGACATACTTAGTCTTAAAGACTCTACTAGCAACGAAACAAAGACTAGTTCTTCTTCCAAAAAGAAGATCAAAATCCTCCCCAGACCCACTCAAAGTAAAACACAACTTGAAAGCTCTGATTTAGAAAACCTAACTAAAGTTGTTCAAAAACTGTCAAATCAAGTTATAGACTTAAAAAGGACGACCAAAGAAACTTCCTCGAGCAAAGGACCTTACAAACCCCTATTCCGGAAGCCTTTTCCTACCAACCGACCTAATCCAACCACCGAAGGCCTTAATCTAGAAAGTCTGCAATGCGCTCTTCAAACAATTCTAGAAGCCCAAGATAACTTGATGCCTCATGAGATCCCTGAGGAGGTAGTTGAACAAGAGACAGTTCAAGAAGAAGAGTCTTCTCCAAACATTTTTGGACACTTCTCGGATAGCATCTTTCAAGCTAACTTCGAGACAGTACATCCCTATAATACCAGGAGTAAGGCAACAAACAAACCTTCTTTCGAAAACACCATAGCTTCACCTCCAAAGCAATCTAAATCAACTGAGACTAAACAGAGTAATGTGAACCCCAAATTAGATTATGATGTAGTTGAAGATCTTAAAAAGTTGAGAGCTAACATTTTTTTTTATGAGTTGTTGAAATTTCCATTTCTGCTACAAAAAATGTTACAAAATATCTCAGAGAATGGGAAAAATAGTAATTCAAGTGGTAATAAGGTTGTGAAAAACAAATTTCCTCAGAAGACTTCCACTAAAAACAATCCCGATCCTCAAGATAAAGGAAGCATTCCTGTAAGTAATGTAAATAATGTAAATAATGTAGATAAAGTAGCTTTAGAAACTGCGAGTAAAAATCCTCAAGCTACCACTCTTAGTACTCGCAAAAATGTACCTCCATTTTTGTTAACTTCGAAATCTTTAATAGAAACGTGCACAATTGTATGGTAGACTCAAGAGCGTCATCCAATGTGATGCCATGGTCGGTATGCCAGAAGATTAATGCTGAAGTTGAACCATCTACTTTAAAAATCATACAACTTTATCGGATCAATGTTAAAGTTATAGGTGAACTAAAGAATGTGATTATTAGATTATCATCTAACCCCAAGGTTCATCAAGTCATTGATATAGTTGTTGTGGATATTCCAGAAGTGTATGGTCTATTTTTAAGCAGGGACTGATCAGAGTAGCTACACGGTTATTTTGCGACAGATTGGTCAGACCTATGGCTTCCAGACAATGGCAAGCCTAACAAGATCAAGGTAAATCGTGAACGCTACCTTAAGTTCACGGTCACATATTTGAACGATCCCAACGAACCATTTACACCTTCTGCTGATTCACCCAAAGTACAAGGAATGGACACCTTCTTCGGCAATTTCATGGTTGAGGCTTTAGCTATCACCAATCCAGAACAACAGTCCGAGATTGTAGCATATATGCAGCCAACTGCTTCCACACCACGATCTGATGTACCCGATGGAAATCAAATTTGGTCTCTTTATTTTGACGGGTCAAAGTCCAAAGAAGGAGCTGGAGAAGGCTGCATTATTATCGATCCGACAGGTAACAAAACATTGATTGCATGTAGGTTGGAATTTGAATGTACTAATAATACTGCAGAATATGAGGCTTTACTACAAGGTCTCAGAAAAGCTTTGGATATGAACATTCAAAATTTGACCGTCTTTGGTGACTCTGAAATAGTGGTTAGACAGGTGAGAGATTCTATCCACTATCTTTCTTCGCATCTCAAAAGATACCAATCCGAGGTATGGAATTTAATGAATAAGTTTTATGCTTTCAATATAAATTCTATTCCTAGATTGAATAACTCGGAAGAAGATTTATTAGCTAATGTAGCTTCTAAAATTTTTCCTGCAGAAGGCTTATCCCTAGATGCATTCTCCGTCGAGCTGTTGTTCCGGCCATCCATCCCCAATAAAATCACGACCTGGATATTCTTTGATGACGATCAGCAAATTATTAACTTTCTTCACATGGAAGAAACCTTTCAAGGCACAGTGATAGACGAACACACACACGACGACAATTTGCGCGATTTCACGTTAATACCAGATCCGAGAACTCCTGAATCTTCATCGGATATGGTAAAATCGATCCCTAAATCTGTAGTTAGATTAGAGAAGTTTTATGATCTTCAAGATAAATTTAAGAAGACGGTCAATTGTAAAACCAATAGTTCCTCATTATCATACGAAAAAGTAAACTTAGGAACTAAGGACAATCCACAGTGCATTAATGTAGGGGTGCGGTGTTCTCAACAAGAAAAAGTTGCATTTATTAAATTGTTCAAAGAATTTAAAGATGTCTTTGCATGGACATATGATGACCTTAAAACTTTCGACCCTAACATCATACAACATGTCATTCCGATGAAACCCCAAACCTTACCCTTTCAACAAAAATTGAGGAAAATGCACCCTAAGCTTGAACCGACCGTTCAAAAAGAATTGAATAAGCTCCTAAATGCTAAGATAATTTTTCCTATTAGGCACACTCAATGGGTTTCTAACCTTGTCCCAGTCTGGAAGAAAAGTGGCGAAATCCGACTCTATGTCGATTTTCAAAACCTTAATAGAGTGTCTGATAAAGACAACTATCCTGTGCCACCCATGGAACATATCCTTCAACAAGTATCTGGTTCTGAGAGGCTATCTTTACTGGATGGTTTTTTGGGGTACAACCAAGTCCTGATGTCTCCACCAGACCAACTTAAAACTACCTTCTGTACCCCGTGGGGCACTTATGCTTATCAAAAAATGCCCTTTGGATTGATTAATGCTGGTGCCACGTTCCAGAAAGCAATGGACATTGCTTTCCGAGGCTTAATAAATCAGTCTGTCATGGTTTACTTAGATGATGTGACTGTATTTTCTAAAAACAAAAACGATCATCTAGCTCACTTACGAGTCGTTCTACAACGATGACGTAAATACGACATCTCCTTGAATCCCAAAAAATACATCTTTGCAGTAGAATAGGGTAAACTCTTAGGATTTATTGTGTCAAGTGAAGGGATGATTATCGACCCCGAAAGGACTCAAGTCATCTCAAAACTTCCCCCTCCTACGTCCAAAAAATCTATGCAGTCTTTCTTATGCCAGATTAACTTTGTGAGAAGATTTGTCCCCAGCTTCTCCGAAATGGTCAGACCCTTGCAAAACCTAATTAAGAAAGACACCCAATATCACTGGGGACCCCTAGAAAATCAAGCTTCTAATGCAATAAAGAAGGCCATAATAGGCGCTCTGTCTCTCATGAGCCCAGATTTTTCACAAGACTTTACACTCTATACTTTTGCTTCTGACCGTTCCTATGCCACCGTCCTAACCCAAAAGAATACCAAGAACAATGAAGTACCCATTTCCTTTATGAGCTCCGCTTTCAAAGGAACTGAAATTAATTACCCAGCGTTAGATCAGAAAGCTTACGCTGTTTTAAAAGCAATCAAGCACTTCCAGTCTCATCTTTTGAAGTCAAGGACGAAAGTCATTGTCCCTTATCCAGCCGTCGGGAACCTGTTAGTGCAGAAGGAACTAGGTGAAAAGAGGGCTAACTGGGTCACCTCCTTGCAGGAGTATGATTTAGACATCACCCCAGCTCAGATAGTGAGAGGCTAAGGGTTATGCAAGTTAGTTGTTGATTCAGCAGTAGGACAGCAGGAAGAAAGCGATACGTCAAACCTAGGACAACAAGATCAAAATATAATCTGTTGCGCCCAAAACCCTGTCAGTCCTTAGTATGACGATATAAGATTTTGTCTTGAACATGGGTCATCCCCCCGTCACCTGGATCCCGCTAAAAGAAGAGCGTTGAGATTAAAGTCTGCCTCCTTTCATCTAGTTAATGGTATCCTGTTTCGTCAAAATTTTGACGGCGTACTAATGCGCTGCCTTGAAAAAGATGAAGTAGAAAAATTCTTGCTAGAGTTGCATGCAGGAGAATTCGGTGGTCATTTTGGTGGTGACACCACTACCCATAAGGTTTTAAGAGCCGGATATTACTGGCCCACACTTTTTAGAGACACCCACGCCTTGTGTCGTAAATGTATCATTTGTCAAAAAGAATCAGGGCGGTTACAGAAACCAGCCTTTCCTTTGCAGCCCGTTTTAGTAGATTCTCCTTTTCAGCAGTGGGGCCTTGATATCAAAGGTCCAATCAACCCCCCATCCTCGCAACAACACAAGTTTATTGTGACAGCCACAGATTACTTTACCCGATGGTCTGAAGCTACTGCGTTAAGAACCGTCAACACCAGTCAGGTAATTTCCTTTTTAAACTCGAATATTATCACTCGTTTCGGTATCCCTGACTGTTTAGTATTCGATAACACTTCTTACTTCTCCTCTCTTGAGATGAGTGAGTTCGCTTTGGAAAAAGGAATTAAATTGAAGTATCATGCTAGCTATTACCCCCAGGGTAACGGATTGGCAGAATCAACAAACAAGAGCTTGATTAAAATCATCAAGAGAACGGTGGTTGAAAATCACAAAAAATGGCACAATGAACTGTTGAACGCGCTATGGGATGATAGGGTAACACCGAAAGATGTTGTAGGTAACTCCCCTTTTTTTCTCGTTTATGGCAGAGAAGCAATTCTGCCACCTCACATCCTTCTTCCTTCGCTACAGTTGTCACAGAAAACTCAAGAAGAAGATTGTCCCCCTTTAGAAAACCGAATTAATGCTTTGATGAATCTAGAAGAGGTAAGAGCCCAAGCTAAATGAAAGTTAGATCAACATCAACTATTAGTTAAAAGCTGGTTTGATTCTAACTCTGCTTCTGATAGAAATTTCAAAGTAGGTGATCTCGTCTTGAAATGGGACAAACCGCATGAGGGAAAGGGAGAGCATACAAAATTTCAAAACTTATGGCTTGGACCGTTTTTAATTGCTAAAAAGTTGGGTCCCAGTTCTTTTCGATTGCAAAATCTAGAAGGGTAGCTTGACACCTATCCGGTGAATGGCCAAGCCCTGAAAAGATACTTTGTTTGATGACAACCCTTGTATAGTATGTACATATTTTGCTTCTGTTTGCTTTTTCGTTTGTTTTTTATTTTTCCTTTGAATTTATCAGCTTGTGTTTTTTGAAATACACATACCTGTATACTGAGCTATTCAGAAAATGAAAATAGAAAATTCCTTTGCTGAAATGACTACTAAGAAAATTTGTATAAACATCAATGGTATATTTCTGAAATTTATATCTGTGTTGGCAAAAAGTATGTTGTTTGAAAGAAGCTGACTAATTTCAATCTCTGAGTAAAGCTTGTCATGATCATCTATTATCTTTTTACGTTGTCCCTATTCCTTAACGGAATGACTCAGAAGATGTCTCCCTGCTTTAGGAAGTTGTTTTTGTAAATGAAACATCTCTGGATCTTAATAAAGGACAGTTCTAAAAAATTCTGATGAGGTCTGAAAAAATATGTTAAAATATCATGATTTTCAGTGTCACCCCGCTCAACTATATATCTATGAAAAAACAAAACAAAATAAATTATTAATAAGAGCTGTGGGAAGTGCTTGTAAACCCGTCGAGATACTGAAGAGGTCTGCTGGCGGCGGGTAAATGCATGCATGACGCCAAGACAAATTCACCGGGGTACTGAACAGGCCCGCTGGCAGTGAAGCAATGTCGGGTATATGAAAATTTGCAAATAAGAAACCTCTTTAATGTCCTTTATTCTGATCTAGAACTTCTTGGCAGGATACAGATGTCAAAGTGGGTTAAATGGAAACCCTGTCGAGGCTATGGATGCATGCTGGCAGTAGTGGCTCTGTCAACAGTATTGGAGGTTTTATCTTTAATGTCATGACTCGCTGGTCTTAGGACTGTTATCTGTTTTCATCTTTTAAAACACTGTTGGAATAGTTGATTTAATGATGATGTTTATACGATTTTCTGGTTTTATTTTTGAGTTGGAATTATCTTTGTTGTCCTAATCTGAATTTTTCCTTTCAGCAGAGATAACTGCTTCTACCAGTGTGTCACCATTGTTGGCAGCCAATTCACATTTTTCACTGTCTTATAAGCTGCCTACACCAATGTTTTGCAAACCTTAATTTTTCGTCGCAATTCTCAAATAAACGACACTTTTATTTTTGTGATTTTTGCACACTTACCTTCGTTTTTGTTTTCATGACTATAAGCATGAAAAATTGGTCATTCGAAGTTGCATTAAAATCATTATTGAATTGTCGATATGCCCATTGCATTTACATTTTACTTATCATTATGCAGTTGGCAAAACCTGTTGATCTGTACTCATTGGACATTCTTGGATTGATTGTGTGATTTTGTTTCATTGAGTTTGTGATGCATTGGCGATTGGATTTATATGTTCTTTGATTTGATCTACTTGACCATTGGTTTCATAAAAATATATAGGTGTTATGGTTAAACCCTTGATATATATCATTTAATATTACACCTAGTTCTTGTTATCAAAACGCATTGGAGCATTGGTCCAACACTTGGTATTGGTTTCGATTTGTATGTTTGGTTTTAAAACTATGGCATAATTTTGATTGCATGCATGGTTTATCCACTTACCAAAGGTTTCAATGGATTGATTGAAATGGCATAGTTATAACACATGTGCGTTGTGATTTGTATAGTTGAAAGCGTCGGCGGTTGTACCTTGGTAATGACTATTCTGCATGGCCAGTAAATAGCTCCACCACCTTCACACGATGTCATTAATGCCTATCCCTTATCCCTGTTTCACCTCTGCTAGCTCGGGTAAGCCTTCGGGCATTTTGTTCCTGTGTATGTTCCATTCAAACCCTGGCTCGTTCACCGTGTGCTGCGAATTGAGCCGAACGGTAGCCAAGCCTTGCTACTGTTCGATAATGCCCGGAAAGACTTAGAGGATAATGGTTGGCTCAACTTTGTACAACGGTTTGAGGGTTTTAATCTATTTGTTGCACAACAATTTTCCCTAACTTTTTATGGCTATAGAGCCAAGGTAGGTGACATTCAGTTGGAAATCAGTGAAGAGTTCATTAGCTCTACCACCGGGTTAGCAACCACGGGCCAGCGATGGTTTAAAAACTCTAAAGTGGAGGAGGTGCCATGGCCACTACTATTCGTCTCACAAAAGGTCACATCCTGTGACAGAGGTATGCCCCTTTCCATGCTTAAACCAAGATGGCATGATCTTTTGAGGGTGGTTAAACAATTGGTGACCTGTGAGGGTCGATATGGACTGGTTTTTCTTTATCACCTTCGACTATTAATGAATTTTATAGGGTATCCATTGAATATGCCTTTTTACTTCCAGCGTAGTCTTTATAAAATGTCAAAAAGGTTTAAAATAGAAAAGGCCAATAGTAGCCTGTTCCACCATGGCCTAATCAGACTCATCGTTGTTCATCGCTTAAGTCTCCATGGTGATAGCTGGCAAGATGTTATCTCTCCAAATGGTTTTTCTGAGGCAGAGCATGTCCAAGTTGACAAGCCTATGGTTAGTGAAACCAAGGTTGAGCCACCTGTGCCCTTCCATGTCCTACTGCCCTCTCCTAAACCCTCGGTCGACCCTGATATCGATCTACCCGATGTTATAACTAAGAAGGATGAGGCTATAAAAAATCCTGTGAGCAAAAAGGTCAAGGGAAACCCTACTGTTGATGGAAAAGGTAAAAATAATGCTCGGCTTATCTCGAGACTGGATAGGAATAAACCTAAACCTAGTGCTGAGCAGAATCCCATAGTCCTCAGTGAAGACTCGGACTCTGACATCGAACGATTCCTAGCTAGTGAGTACCCTTACTCCCAAGGTCTGTGCTCCGAGCTACCCTATGACTTTGTTTCTAATCTACCCCCTTTCCTAAGGAACAATCCTAGCTACCCTAGGATCAAGCTTCCTAATGAAACCCTGGGCAATGTAACCAAACCCTCACCTGCATTTTCGAAGCCCAGACAATCATCATGCAATCAATGTGATGTGTGGTTGGAACGATACTATATAGACATCCCCTTATTACAGTCGAAGATCCAATCATTGGAAAACCAAGTTGCAGTGTTGACCAGCCAAAGGGACAAGCTTCAAGCAAATCATAGGAAGCAGAAAACCACTATTTCCATCATTTTTAGGAATGTCGAATCGGCTACAGTCGTCATCAATTCCAAAATGTCATGATCAAGTTGTCTGCTCGTCACCCAGGTATGAATTTCGATATCATTTTCGCTTTGTGAATTGTTGGGATTAATATAATGATTTGAGTTTGGTTTTCAAATAGCTCTGTCTATTGTTCGTGTTGGTTGTGGAGCCTGATTATCTTCCTGATTCATAGGTCCTTGATTTCAACCATGTTTATACCCCATGAAGTATTTACACCCCAGAAGTATGTACACTCTTCCACGCGGGGGAGTGCAGAGGGGGGTACCCCCTCTGCGGGGTCCGGGGGGTCCATCCCCCCGGTTGGGGGGTCTGGGGGCAAGTGGGCCCCCAGCGGGGCTTCAGGGGTGAAGCCCCCGAAGCAAAAATTGCCATGTAAAAGTATATTGTAATTTCATTGTAAATCTGGACTGTTCATTATAAGGTCGCAGATCTAATGGTAGAGATTATGTTAGGGTTTTTTTCCCTAGAAGGCAACCCTCTTTTATGAGGGAAATGTATCGCGGCTATGATTGATGGTGAATATTGTATTCTGAGAGAGGACACTGTGAGAGAAAGAAGAGGAAGTTACAACAGGTTTTGCTATAGGTTGTATCCCTTCATTTGCTGGATAATAATAAAGGAAGGACCTGGCAATTTCTCTGGTGGATGTAGCCCACAATGGGTGAACCACGTAAATCTGTGTCTCTCTTGTATTGTGTGTCTTCTGTGTTTTGTTTCTGCATTTGTTTTATTTTATTGCTCCGCGGTCCTGTTTTTCTAACAACTGGTATCAGAGCGTAAGGTAACTCGCAGGAAAAGAGGGTTCCTGGTTCGAGTGGGAGCAATGTCGGAAGATGGAAAGTTTAGGGTCGAAAAATTTAAAGGCCAAAACTACCAATTATGGAAGATGCAGATGGAAGACTATTTATATCAGAAGGATCTATTCCTACCATTGAGTGGAGTAGAAAAGAAGTCGACGGCCATGAAGGACGAAGAATGGGAGATTCTTGACAGAAAGGCCCTAGGAACGATACGTCTTAGCCTGGCAGCGTCGGTGGCTTTCAATATTTCGAAGGAAAAGACAACGAAGGGTTTGATGGATGCGTTGGCCAAATTGTATGAAAAACCCTCGGTGTCGAATAAGATATTTCTAATGAAGAGATTATTTAATATGAAGATGTCAGAAGGTGGGTCTGTTGCAGATCATTTAAATGAATTTAATACGGTTACTAATCAACTAAGTTCTGTAAAAGTGGACTTTGATGATGAGGTTAGGTCTCTTCTAATC
>ML778982.1:2004561-2029883 GCA_009831015.1 Picea engelmannii
CCAAGTGGGAGATTGTTGGTTGTGGAGCCTGATTATCTTCCTGATTCAGAGGTCCTTGATTTCAGCCATGTTTATACCCCATGAAGTATTTACACCCCAGAAGTATGTACACTCTTCCACGCGGGGGAGTGCAGTGGGGGGGTACCCCCTCTACGGGGTCTGGGGGGTCCATCCCCCCGGCTGGGGGGTCTGGGGGAAAGCGGGCCCCTAAAGCAAAAATTGGCATGTAAAAGTATATTGTAATTTCATTGTAAATCTCGACCGTTCATTATAAGGTCGTAGATCTAACGGTAGATATTATGTTAGGGTTTTTTGCCCTAGAAGGCAACCCTCTTTTATGAGGGAAATGTATCGCGGCTATGATTGATGGTGAATATTGTATTCTGAGAGAGGAGACTGTGAGAGAAAGAAGAGGAAGTTACAGTGGGTTTTGCTGTAGGTTGTATCCCTTCATTTGCTGGATAATAATAAAGGAAGGACCTGGCAATTTCTCTGGTGGACGTAGCCCACACTGGGTGAAACACGTAAATCTGTGTCTCTCTTGTATTGTGTGTCTTCTGTGTTTTGTTTCTGCATTTGTTTTATTTTATTGCTCCGCGGTCCTGTTTTTCTAACAGTTCGAAATGACTCTGTTATAGCCATATCGAAAATGGTTATGTTGTTTATCCTGTACATTGTTTTCGTTTTTCTAAAATTGAATGAGGTCATGATTTGGTTAAATGATTCGGTCATGCCCAGTTTAGCAATTGATAGGTTTTCATTTGTTTTGATTCGTTTGTTTGTTGAGTTAATGAAATCAATGGTTTGCTTTTGCTTGGATTTGGTTGGTATCTAATCTGAACATGAGGTTTTCATGCTAAATTAGAGCACGATCATGTTTTGATTTGGTATGATTTCGTTATGGTTAGATTATATCAGTTTTGATTTAGTTTGTATGCTGTGATTTTGGAACGACTTCGTGAGTTTGAATTGATGTGATGTAATCTTCTAAATCAGGAATACAACTCTGATCGACTTCGATTTGGAAAGAACGGCTATGTTTTGTATGGAAACGATATTCTCATTTAAGCCTGTGCAAAAGATATTTACGCCTGAATCATGGAACGGTTTTGATTCACAACGACTATGTTAAACCCCAACTGTTCGATTCACCCTTGTTTTGATTGGATTGTTTCGTATCTTCAGTTAGTACGATTGTTTTTATGAGTTGGATTCGTATAAAAAATAGACTTCATACTGCTCTGTTTGATTTTAATTTTCAAAACGAGTTGGTTAAACCCAGATCGACATATGTTATCTCTGTCAAATTCGGTCAAGAAGTTCGTTTTGAAATGAATTCTGGTAATATTTTTGTTGAATATCAATCGATTTTGTCTGCCCCAATTATCAATAACAAATGATTGGACAACTCTTACACACCCTGTTATCAACTGATTGATCATGTTATGATTTCATTTGAGTTAATTTGCACACCAGTTTTGATTTGATTCGCTAATGACATGGATCGTTGGTTTATGTTAATATAGTTATATCAATTTAAAAATGATCTTGTTGTTTTCATATGGATTCGATCGTGTTTCCTATTGATGAGGTAGCATAAACAATTGCCTATGATTTGTTTAACTGTATCGATTTCAATTTGATAAAAATGATTTCATTACTATTCGATACGATTTTGTATACCTGAATTGGTAACGAATTGAACAGAACGTACCCATCTCTGTTATCATTTCGTTGAATATGATTTAATGTGTTCAATTTACATTCAAGTGTTGACTTGAATGAGGCTTTTTAGCAATCAAATATATTTTGATAGTTTGAATATATTTTTCAAAGATTTGAATTGATTTTAATGTTGATTATGTGTCTGATTTAGACCAGTTACAGAATCGCAAGATTCTGTAGCTAGTCTTTAGAATTAGATTTTTATCATTTTCATTAACAAAATATCCTCCTAACTTGTCCATTTTTGACCCCTTTGAGGTACATCCGAATTTCATTGGGCATGCTGGACAGTCTAGGAGATATTTGTGTGATTTAGTTTTTATTTTAGGTTCCTAGTTTAGTCAGACTTGGGATATTTTCCCAGATTTTATGTAAACAGTTTGATAACTTCCACAGGGATGTTTTACCCTATGGAAGGTCTTTAAATACTTATTATTTTTTGTAATAAGGAGCATCCTCACTTGTGGGAGAACCAGGCTATGGATTTCTAATACAAACTAAGACAAGAGTTGATGTTTTGCTACAGCTTTCGCTTTCAATATATAAATCTTTTGTTTCAAGTGTATGCATATCAGTTTGCAGTTGATTATAGACTACTTTAGCTATCATAATCTATTGCAGGATGATATGATATGATTAATGTGCTATCCATAATCTGATCTCTTTCATTATTTTTAAAAGTATAGCAATTACTTGGTTTCAGTTAATGAATCACAGATTTCTGTTCTTCGTTAATTGAATCACTTCGTATAGATCTTTGCATATAGGTTTATCTAACTGTGAAGATTTATAAATCATAAGATTGTTGTATTTTTTATGTCTTGTTTGTCCTGTAATCATATTTGAAGAGCACTGCAACTTATTGTTTACGAGAAGCTCCTGGATAATTCGGTGTGGGTTTCCTCCCTCCGATCAGCTAAGACAATCATTACATACAGGACAAACCTGGAGCATTTCTCCAGGTCAGTTTGTTATTTATTTCTTTGGTTAATTTGTTAGTATAATATTAGTAGTTTAGTTAGATATATGTTTAGTTAGATTTGTAGTTAGAATTAGTATATTAGTTGTTTAGTTTAGTTAGTTTTTTTTTTATTTCTGTTCATAAAATTATAAAATCAACAAAAAATATATCTCTTTGTCTTAGGGCAGAATATAAATGAGTTTTTCAGGTTTTATTCAAATCTGTAAATTCTAGATATTGTACATTTTGTGAATGAGTTTTATTTCTGTTAGTAGTTAGATATTTAATTAGTTAGAGTTAGTATAGTATTAGATAGTAGATTGTATATAGAATAGTTAGATTAGTTTATTAGTTTTTTTTAATAGTTTTTTTTAGTTAGATTAGTTTATTAGTTTGTTTTAATTGTTAGTTTTAGTTAGATTAGTTAGTTCATCCCGTTTGTTTTTAATAGTTAGTTAGTTAGATTCTTAGGACCTTAGATTGGCTAATAGCGCTGCTAAACCCGTCAGGGTGGTTCATCCCAAACGGCTTGGGTTATTAGACAACCCCGGACTGGTTCCACTCTCCCAGTTGACGAACGGTCATTTCTCGCCCGTCAACAATACTCTGTCCACTGGCTTCTATCTCTCAGCATAGGTTTTGCACATGCTTTGTATGCTTCCTTGAAATCTGTATTATCACAATACATGTCCTTAAGGTGTTCAAAACCCAAGTTCTTCACCTGAAATTCATGCAGAATCAAACATCTCTTTCTTAATGCATCAACAACTTTGTTATCATTCCCAACAATATGTTTTATGACAAAAGTAAAATTCTATTTAAACTCAACCCATTTTGCATGCCTCTAATTCAATTTTTCTTACGTAGTTATGAATTGTAAAGCCTGGTTATCGCTATACAAGACAAATTCTTGTGGGACAAGGTAATGTATCCACTTATTCAAGGCTTGAATTATGGCATAAAACTCCTTGTCATATGTGGAGTATTTTCTCTTGGTCTCATTCAACTTCTCACTGAAATAGGCAACAGGTCTATTATCCTAGCTCAAAACTGCTCCAACTGCAACTCCACTTGCATCACATCTTACCTGAAATGTTTTCTCAAAATTCGGTAAGACCAAAATTGGTCATTCTGTTATTTTCTCCTTTAGTATATTGAAGATTCTCTCAGCCTCCTCTGTCCATTTAAAATACTTGTGCTTCTTATTCACTGTATCCATCATTGGTGCACAAATTCCACTGAAGTCTTTGATGAATTTCCTATACAATCTTGCTAATACATGGAAGCTCCTTGCCTCAAATATACTCTTCAGTGACAACCATTCTTTGATTTCTTTCACCTTCTCTAGATCCATCTTCAGTTCATTAGAAGAAATCACAAAACCCAAGTAAATGAGTTTTGTCTTCATAAAAGAGGACTTCTTCAGATTTATCAACAACTTCTCCTACTGTAGTCATCTCATCACTAGTTTCAGATGTCTCAAATGCTCCTCTTTAGTCTTGCTAAATATTAGTATATCATCTAGATATACAACCACAAACTTGCCAATGAAATCTTTCAGTATTTCATTCATCAGCCTCATAAAAGTACTCGAGGCATTTGTTAAGCCAAAGGGCATAACAAGCCACTCATACAAACCTTCATTTGTCTTAAAGATTGTCTTCCACTCATCACCTTCTCTCATCCTAATCTAGTGATATCCACTTTTCAAATCTATTTTAGAAAATATTTTTTCTCCACTTAAACAGTCCATTAAATTATCCATTCTTGGTGTTAGCACTCAGTAAATTTTGTCCAGTTGAATAGACAAACGATAGAGGTAATTGTTTCAACCTACTTTAGAGCTGGGCACTAGCCTGCTCAACTCAGAGAGGGATCTCTCGTGTCACTGGGTATATCTATGGAAATCTGTGGCTAGATTTGGTTAATTTGGATTTTTTTGATAAAATGACTGGAGGAATGAAGATGACATTTGGGCTATAGAGTCTAGAATAAACAATACATTTTCAAACCTAGGAACTATTAAGAGGAAAAGGATAAATCAAACAGTGAGTCTGAGTTTATATCTGAAAAAATTGCATGGCATCAGAGGAAAAGGAAACATATAACTACATCAGAGCATTATAGAAATGAATTTTGAATTAGTTCAGAAGAAGATAAACATAGTCTAAATTGATAAGCCAAGAGAATCAAATGATGAGTTCTGGGATTTTAAACTCTCCAAATTAAACAGAAGAAAAATGTATATGGAATAAAGATCACATGAAACACATACTATGAAGGGAAAACAAGACTCATATCACCACTAGTTAGAATCTTTTCGTAAACAGTCCAAAATCTGCTTCTGCATTTATATATTCATTCTAACCCCAAAATTTACAGAGGGTAGGCTCCTCTTTTATCCATCCCTTTTTTTATATCTTCAAGATATTATATATATAGAAAAGGTCCCTTCATGGAATTCAAAATGTTCAGACTTATCATCGTTCTAAAACTAGAGACAAGTTACAAGGAGGAATGATTTATAATAACCATTACCCTATTTTAGAGGGACCATTAGGAACAGGTTCATCATATCTAGGTGCCATCTGTCCAAAAATTATTGGAATGTACTTATCTCCACCTCAAAGTTCATTTTAGCTTAGCAATCTCCTCCTTTAGAATATCCAGCCAGACTGGTTGATTCTCTCTGACACTTTCAGTCGTTTCATCTATAGTTTCTTTCTTTTCTCATTTGCTTCATTTCTTTTTTACATCTCGCATGTTGATGACTAGATCCCTCATAATGGGATTTAGCCTGACTTCCAATTTTGAGTCTGTAGTAGGTTCTGTGTGGAATTTAGTCGCTAATATGCGTGCAATTACCGTTTCTTTCTTACTCGCGGGTAAATCTGCCATGTTGCATGAATGACCGGTTTTACTGGATATATCTTTGTCCATGTATCCCAATTTTTTGGACACCGAAATGTTCCTACAGAAATCAGAGAGTCGAGAAAATTGGAGATTATTTCGTTTATGGATGAGATTATGCCTCCATACTTGAGAATTAGTAGTTATAGAGTTCCAATCTTTAATCACTGACTGATTCTCTTACAGGTATGTTGGTTTACCATGCTTGGCTAATCCATTTCAAAGGATTAGCTTTCGAGTTCGTTATATGGCAGTGTTCACCTGACATCATACGGTTGTGAAGTACGAAACGAGTGAAATGGGGTGATTCTGACCAGTCGTTGCCCACCCCATGGTTGGTTGATTTGACATATTGGAACATGTGACATCAGGGCTTTGGAAAAAGTGGTTTTAGGCAACCCACCTTTCTCCCTAACATATGTCTAGAGGCGTCGCGCGTCCACTTTAAAACCCACAACAGTTTCCCTGGTCCGCCTTTACATGGTTAAGTCCCATGCAAGTTCATCGCACGATATGGGCTCCAACCGTTGATCTAGGTCATTTTATAATCGATGGTCTGTCGAGTTATACCTTTTGCGCCTCCGCTATATTCGTCTATATGTCACCAGACATGTCCCGATCCTCTAAATTATCAATTCTCCAAATTATCAAGCTTTCGCAACGTTGTAGCTTTTGCTAAATTCCCAAGACTTGGATCTTGTCTGAAATTTTTTATGGTGATAACATAGGCTCCAACTGGGGATGCTATCCTCCTTGTGAGGTAGCAAAGAACTTGTAGACCCTGTTCCTGATCCATTGGGATGATCCCAAAACATGTGCATGTACTCTGCTCCTACCATATCACTAGTGTCTGTTGAAGTCTAAACTCTGCACGCTGCGCTCAACTGGATATTGAACACTGAATATACTATTGAAACTGACTGTACACAATACTGGAAATATAAACTGAAAAATTCTTGTCCAACAAGCTTATTCGTACGTTCCTACCTACCCTAAAACACTGAAATGGATACTCAATCAAGTGAAATCAAAATGCCAATGCAACCATGCAAGAATTTTATCCATTGTTTGTCTACTTTGCACAAGATTGCTCTAGATGCAACTTATTTCTAATTCATTCACCAATTCATCCATAAATCCAAATCTCAAAAAAATAAAGACATTTGTATTGTTCATTTCTTCCAATAGGATTGCAAATGGATCTTCTAAAATATGTGTAAAACAATCATCGTGTTTCACTCCTTCCATTGTATTTTTATTTTTAGGTGATTCAACTTGTTGACTTCTAAAAAACTGATAGAGTTGTTGAGAAGTATGGTAGTAGGGATTTCCTGAGTCATAAAGTGACCATGGCTAGAGGACATCATCTGACGTGAAAAGATTTGGTGCAGACACTGATTCATTGTAATCCACTGTTGTTGGTAGATTTTGATCGTAAAAATTTCTCATATAATGTGTCTCAAGATCCCGAATCATATGAAAGAATGACAACTTTTCAGGAATCAAGATAGAAGGGAAATATTCTTCCACCAGGGTTTCCCCGCTGTTTGGAGTTTTCATATGCGTATTTCAAAATATTCATCCATATCTAGGTTGTTCAGAAATAGGATCACTACGCCATTTTCAGGGGAAGAAAGACAACCTTGAAATACCTTATCTTGCTAGTAATATTTTTGAACATCTGCATTAGTTCTAGGATAAAGGAAAAGACCTTTGATAAAAAATTCTTGATCGGCTTCTTCTTTAATCTGATGGTTAAGCTCTGATTGAAATTCTGAATTGAAATACCCTTCCGAGTGATAATCGTGCAATGCATTCTAGTGTAGTTTGTGTTCTTTAATGATGACAACCTTTTCATGTAAAACATTGCTACTGTGAATATAGTCAGAAGTCCCTATTTTTTCTGAAATTTCATGATTTTCTCTTAACCATTCAAAGGAAGAAAAACATAAGGGGAGAGAGTTTTTATCTATAAGCTCGCTGCTTTCTTTGCCTTCGACTTCATGCTTGGATACTTTATGATTTGAAACGCTATTTTGTTTCAATAGTTCGAATGAGGAAAAACACAATGGAAAGGTTTTGTTACCTGACTCACAACCTTCTTCATTTTTTTCAGTATCATCATAGGTACATTCTTCCATCTCCTTGGGTTTTTGGACATGATCACCTTCAATTTTGTCTTTGACCAATGAATGTATTTCTAAATTTGCAAGGTCTTCCTCAAAACAAAGAATAGGGTCATCAAGTGTCTGAGAAGAGTACTCCAATATCTGTTTTGTTGGTTTGGTTTGACTTGGTATCAACACAAATTTGTTTGCCTCAACAATAATCTGAGAATTTTCTTTCAACAATTTGAATGTAGTAAAGCACAAGGGTAGAGAATTATCTTCAGTTGATCTAATACTTTGCTCCTCACTGTACTGCTGAAAAACAAAGTCTTCAATATTGCGATCATCCTCGTATTTTTCATATACAGGCAAATCAACATCATATGCAAGGTCGTTTGACAAGAATAGACTTGGAACATTAATATGTTCTTCAATAGACTGGTTTACAAACTCATTCTCTTGATTGTCTACAAAAGAATATATAAAATGATCAACCCCCTTCTTATCATGGGATGGCTCAAAAGCTAAAACATCACCTCTTCCTTTAACAAGTGGAATATAATTTTTAGCACAATCATGAGCATCAAGAGGGACCATGGCATTGTTAATTTTATGCTCAAGATTCCAATTAACTATTTTATGTTCATATTCACTTTCATGTCCTTGAGCATCTAACCCCTTTTTTTGGACCTGTTCACATGCTTGGATGTTGTGTTGAATATCTTGGGCATCATTAAACATTTGTTGTAATGACTTAGGTTTTCTTTCCATCAGGAGGAAAGAAAAATTTGGATGAAGAGTTGTTGTATAATGGAGCATAGCAACAGCTTCAGTGGGTTGAATCTCTTCAGGAAATTTGTAGTAAACACTGAAAACACTTCTACTGAATATAGAGACAGTTTCATTTTTCTGCCATTTCAAGGAATAGAACTCTACAAGTTGTAGCTCCAAAGATTTCTTCTTGCCCCAAAACTTTAAAAAAACATTCTTCAATTCCTCCCATGAGCTAATTGTATCTGGCTGCAAATGTCTAAACCAGTCTTTGGTGTCCTCTTTCAGGGATTGAGAGAATGCCCTCATACAAACATCATCATGGTTAATCTCAAATAAATCCATAAAATGCACAAACCCTTGGATGTGATTTTCAGCTGAGATGACATTAGTTTCTCCATCAAACACAGGTAGATATTCATGGTGATTTGGAGGGAAATCATGGAGGAATTGGGGTAGTTTCAGGGGTATGTATCTATGTTGGGCTCTGAAGGATGTTGGACTAGGAACAAGGGTAGAGACATTGGCCTTGGATTTATGGGGTTCAATGAATTGGTCATGGTTATCACATGGCCCAACTGTAAAATATTATCGAAATCATCGATACGGTGGGGGTATGCATGTGCAACTTTAAGAGGAGGATAAATGATTGCAAGTTTTTCATGATCATCATTAGAATGCAGTAGGTAAAGAAAATTTTGTTTGATATGTTCAAGGAAAAAGCAGAGGCAACTTATAACAAAGAATAAAATGCCTTGGAAAAAATCCAATTTTAAGTACTTGTTTTCTTCCATAATGTCTTTTCATACCTTTGTTAAGGGATCTCATTTCCCAGTGGAGTCTTTGAATTACATTTGAAACTTGAGTGGAGTCACCAATAATGTTTTGGAAGATGGATTCTACATTGAGAGTGGAGTCGCCATTGAAAATTCAAATTTATGGATTCTTCTACCGGTGGAATCACCTTCAAACTGAATTTTTGATGTGTGGAGTCGCCAGAGTAGGAATACAGCCACTATGTGCCTAAGTGTCTGCTACTCTCAGACCTTAGAGCTCAACCATTTCATTCTTCCCAAGGAATTTTTTTTTAATTTCGTCCCCAACAACGGCACCAAAATGTTAGCACTCTGTAAATTTTGTCCAGCCTAATAGACAAATGACAGAGGTAACTGTTTCAACCTAATTTAAAGTTGGGCACTAGATTTCTCAACTCAGAGAGGGATCTCTCATGTCACTGGGTATATCTATGGAAATCAGTGGCTAGATTTGGTTTGTTCGGGTTTTTTTGATCAAATGACTAGAGGAATGAAGATGGCATTTGGGTTATGGAGTCTAGAATAAACAATACATTATCAAACCTAGGAATTATTAAGATGAAAAGGATAAATCAAGCAGTGAGTCTGAGTTTATATCTAAAAAATTTGCATGGCATCAGAGGAAAAGGAAACACATAACTATGTTAGAGCATTATAGAAATGAATTCTGAATTAGTTCAAAAGAAGATAAACATAGTCTAAATTGCTAAGCCAAGAACATCAAATTATGAGTTCTGGGATTTTAAACTCTCCAATTTAAACATAAGAAAAAATGTATATGGAATAAAGATCACAGGAAACACATACTATGAAGGGAAAACAAGAATCATATCACCGTCAGTTATAATGTTTTCATAAACAGTCCAAAATCTTCTTCTGCATTTATATATTCATTCTAACCCCAAAATTTACAAAGGTCTTCCTGCACAGAGGGCAGGCTCCTCTTTTCTCCATCCCCTTTTTTATATCTTTGAGATATTATATATATAGAGAAGGTCCCTTCGTGGAATTCAAAACGTTCAGACTTCTCATCGTTCTAAAACTAGATATAAGTTACAAGGAGGAATGATTTATAATAACTGTTACCCTATTTTAGAGGGACCGTTAGGAATAGGTTCATCATATCTAGGTGCCATCTGTCCAAAACTTGATGGAATGTACTTATCTCCACCTCAAAGTTCATTTTATCTTAGCGATCTCCTCCTTTAGAGTATCCAGCCAGACCAGTTGATTCTCTTCGACATTTTCAACCGTTTCAGCTATAGTTTCTTTCTTCTGTCATTTTCTCCGTTTCTTTTTTACATCTCGCCTATTGATGACTAGATCCCTCATAATGGGATTTATCTTGACTTCCAATTTTGAGTCTGTAGTAGGTTCTGTGTGGAATTTAGTCACTAATATGCCTACAATTACCCTTTCTTTCTTACTCGTGGGTAAATCTTCCATGTTTCCTGAATGACCGAATTTACTGGATATAACTTTGTCCATGTATCCCAATTTTCTCGACACCAAAATGTTCCTACAGAAATCAGAGAGTCGAGCAAATTGGAGATTGATTTTTTTATGGATGAGAAGATGCCTCCATACTTGAGAATCGGTAGTTATAGAGTTCCAATCATGAATCACTGGCATAGTCTCTTACAGGTACGTTGGTTTACCACACTTAGCTAATCCATTTCAAATGATTAGATTTCGATTTAGTTATATGGCGACATTCACCTAACATCATACGGTTGTGAAGTACCAAACGAGTGAAACGGGGTGATTCTGAGTAGTCGTCGCTCGCCCCATGGCTAGTTGATTTGACATATTGGAACATGTGACATCGGGGCTTTGGTGAAAGTGGTTTCAGGAAACTCGCCTTTCGCCCTGAAGTATCTCTGGAGGTGCTGCACGTCCACTTGAAAAACCACAATGGTTTCCTTGGTCCACCTTTACATGGTTAAGTCCCATGCAAGTTCACCACCCAATATGGGCTCCAGTCGTTGATCCGGGTCATTTTATAATCAACAGTCTATCAAGTTATACCTTTTGCGCCTCCTCTATATTCATCTATACACTGCCAAACATGTCCCGGTCCTCTAAATTATCAATTCTCCAAATTATCAATATTTCGTGACGATGTAGCTTTTGCTAAATTCCCAAGACTTGGATTTTGTCTGAAAATTGTTATGTTGATAACACTTGGTAAAGAGAATCTATACCTGATGGTGATCTTGTTAATGGCTCTTGCGTCTGTACAAATTATCCATCCTCCATCCTTCTTTGTAATCAACACAGTTGATGTTGCGCATGGACTAAAGCTCTCTCTAACAAAACCCTTGTCTAACAGTTCCTAAACTTGCTTATTTACCTCCTCATTCTCTCGAGGTGTCAGTCTATATGATACCTTGTTTGGAAGACTTGATCCTCGTATCAAATCAATATGATGGATGATACTTCTAATGGGTGGCATTGAGTTAGGAATCTCATCCACCACTATGTCAACAAAATTATCCAACAATTCTTGAACATCTTCAGGCAAATCATCCATTGAAGTACTTGTAAGGATAACTCTGGGTTTCCTCACCATAACAAACTGCATCTCTTGTTCTTCCTTGAATTTCTTCAGGAGTTCCTTCCCACTCATGAGAAGTATGCTCATGTTGGCTTCCTCTTTCACTTTCTTCTCCTCTATTGGAAACAACATGTGTGTTCTACCATTCTTCTCTAGGGTGTATGTATTTTTCCTCCCATCGTGAATGACATTCCTATCAAACTTCCATTGTCTTCCCAACAAAATATGACATACATCAATGGGAATTACATCACACATAATTTCATCTCTATATCCTCCTATCTTAAATTCAGCCAAGCATTGTTTAGTAACCATTACCTGGTGTCTTTTCTGCAACCATGAGACTTTATATGGCTCCAGATGTGCAATTGTCTCCAGCTCCAATTTCTCCACCATCTCCATGGATACTAAGCTATCAGTGCTCCCACTGTCAATTATCACCTTGCATACTCTGTATTTAGTCTTGCAAGATGTTATTAAGAGTCTATTCCTCTGCACTGGCATTTCAACTTTTGCCTCTGGCTTTAAGAGAACCTTCCTCAACATCAGGGATCTCCCATCCTCTGCTCCTGCTTCAACATCTCTTCTCTGTGCTTCTGAAATGTGATCTTCACCTCCTCCTTCTTTCTTTTTCTCAGGGAATTCCCAAGACATGTGCCCTATCTTTTCGCAGGCTTAATATCTTACTTCTCCTCCTCCTCTTCTTCCTCTTCCTCTAGAAGAACTTCTTCCACCACCCTGTCTTCCTCTAGAATTTTCTCCTCTTTCCGAGTGACTGTGTGGTTTTTTAGCCTCATCCTGTTGACGGGCGAAATCGATTGTCCGTCAACTGGAAGAGTGGAACCGGTCCAGGGTTGTCTAATAACCCAAGCCATTTGGAATGAACCACCCTGACGGGTTTAGCGGCTCCGTTAGCCGATCTAAGGTCCTAAGAAAATAAAAGAAAAACTATTCTAAACTAACTAAACTAACAAAAACAAAATAAAACAGCTAATAAACTAATCTAACTAAAACTAACTATTAAAACAAACTAAACTAAAACTAATTATTAAAAAAAACTAAACTAACCTAACTAATACTAACTATTAAACAAACTACTACTATTACTATACTAACTCTAACTAATTTATTATCTAACTACTAATTGAAATATGACTTATTCACAAAATATACAATATCTACAATTTACAGATTTAAATAAAACCTGAAAAATTCATTTATATTCTGCCCTAAGACAGAAAAAGATATTTTTAATTTTTGTAATTTTATGAACAAGAAACAAAACAGAAAACTAACTTAACTAAAACACTAATCTGAACTACAAATATAACTAACTAAAATACTAATATTATACTAAACTCACGAAAGTAAATTACGAACTGACCTAGAGAAATGCTCCAGATTTGTCCTATGTATGATGATCTTGTAAGTTGTTCGGAGGGAGGAAACCCACACCGAATAATCCAGAAGTTGGTCGTAAACGATAGCTGCAGTGCTCTTTAAGTTTGTTAACGGGACAAACAAAACATAAAAATCACAACAATCATATGATTTATAAATCTCCACAATTAGGTAAACCTGTTATGAAAAGACTTATATAAAATAATTCAATTAATGAAGAAGATAAATATGTCATTCATAAACTGAATCAAATAATTGTTGTATTTTTAAGTAATGGAAGAAATCAGATATGGATGATACATTAATTAATACATATCATTCTGCAAAAGACTATGATAGCTAAAGTAGTCACTAATCTAATGCAAATTGATAAACATAAACATGAAACAAAAGATTGATATTATGAAAGCGAAAGCTGTAGCAGAACATCAACTTATGTCTTAGTCTGTATTAGATATCCATAATCCTGGTTCTCCCACAAGCGAGGATGATCCTTATTACAAAAATAATAAGTATTTATAAGTTTTCCACAGGGTAAAACCTCCCTGTGGAAGTTATCAAATTGTTTACATGAAATCTGGGAAGATATCCTAAGTTTAACTAAACTAGGAAACTATAATAAAACTAAGACACACAAATATCCCTTAGACTGTCCATCAAGTCCCATGCAATTCGAATTCACCTGAAAAGGGTAAAAAATAGACAAGTTAGCAGGATCTTTTATTAATAAAATAATAAAAATCTAATACTATAGACTAGCTACAGAATCCTCTGATTTTGTAGCTGGTCTAAATAAAACACAGAATCAACATTGAAATCGATTGAAAATATTTTTAAAGAATTAAATTCAATTTAACATCCAATAGCTTATTTGAAAACAATTTACAAATTGAAATAATTATTCCATTTTGAAATCAAAACAAGACCAATATCGATCAGCTGATTACAAAGATATGGGTACTCTGTTTTGTTTGTTACTACAAAGTCGGGTGATAAAATCATATGGAACAGCAATGCAATCGTTTCATATCCAATCGAAATCAACATAATCAAATCACAAGAACTTGTTACATTGTCTTATCAACAAGAGATGTGATCGAATCGAACAGGACCATTTTCAAATTGTTATGAATGTATTGTCATACGATGATCTGGGCCGTGAGCGAGTTAAACCATAACTGACTCATAACTATCCACATACGAAATCATAACAGGATCAATCAATTAATAACAGGGTTCATAATAGATAACTGATCGTTTGTTATTAACCAAATGGGGCAGACAAAATCATCACGAGATCACTTCTTGAATGCATTTTGAAACGATTATTCCCTGAATTTCCTCATACGAAATCAACAGAATGAGACAAATCGAACTGAGTTAACAAATTCGTTTGAGAACAGAGCTGTAATCAAATCTATTTTTAATACGAATGCAATTCATAAAACCGATCAAACTAACTAAAGATACCACTATCCAATCAGGCGAATCAAACGACAGAGGTTTAACAAAGTTGTCGTGGATTAAAACTGTTGCATGATTCGGGCATGAATATTATTCGCACAACATTAAAGTGAAAGTATTGTTTTCAGGAAAACATAGTTATTTTTCCCATCTTGGAAACGATCGAATATAGAACATTGCATGACACAGTATCGTAACAACCAAATTTATTGAAATCGTTTACCAATCACAGCATATGAATCACAATGAAATCAAATACAAACCTGATCGTATTCTAAATTGAGCATGAAAAACTTCCTGTTCGGAGTGGATACAAAACAAATTGAATTGAAAGTGAATCATCAACTTCGTTAACTCAATCAGGCAAACCATGAAATAAAATCCAAACGAGAACCATTCAAATCGAATAAAAATCTATAGATGGCTATATTGGGAATGATCAGATCATATATTCAAAACGAAATTTCGTTTATATTTAGCAAAGCGAAATGTATACAGGATGAACACATTATGAGAAAACCATTTCGAAATACAAACAGAGCTATTCGAGAACCAAATTCTAAATACTATATTACTCATGGTGACTTACAAAACTTAAAACGATATCAAAATCATACCTGTATAGCGACGAGACGGTTTGGTCATGCCAATTTGGAGTTGATAACAGCTATGGCCGATTCAACATTATTGAAAAGGATGGAGCCAGTCATCTTCTGCTTCTTATCAGTTGCTTGGGGCTTGTCTCTTTGATTGGTCAATACTGCAATTTTATCTTCCAGTGATTGAATTTTTGATTGGAGTAGGGGAACATCAATGTAGTATCGTTCCAACCATAAATCACATTGTTCACAGGACGACTGTGTGGGTTTTGAAAGAGCATTCGAGGATTTGGACATGTGGTTGAGGGTTTCATTAGGAAACTTAATACAAGGGTAGCCAGAGTTATCTTTTAGGCAAGGGGGAAGATTCGTCACGAAATCATAAGGTGGTTCAGGGCATAAACCCTGTGAGTAAGGATACTCATCGGCTAAAAAATGTTCTATGTCGTAGTCGCAATCCTCACTTAGTACGATAGGCTTTGACTCAGTAGAGGGTTTAGGTTTTTTCCTGGTCATCCTTGAAATAAGCCGTGCGCTCTTTTTACCCTTGGCATTAGCAGTAGGGTTTTCCTTAGGCTTTTTGTTTATAGGTTTTTCAATAGCCTCGGCCCTCTCAGTTCCAATGTCTGGTAAGTCAATAGGAGGGTCACCTGAAGGCTTAGGGGTAGGCAATAGGATATGAAAGGGCACAGGTGGCTCGGCCTTGGTCTCAATTACCATAGGCTTGTCAACCTGTATAGGATTCGGGTCCTCGAAACCATTCCGAGCAACGAAAGCTCTCCAACTATCACCATGTAAACTCAAGTGATAAACAACGATAAGTTTAATAAGCCCATGGTGGAACAGGCTGCTTTTAACCTTCAGCCTTTTAAATCTTTTCGACATTTTATATAAGTTGCGCTGAAAGTAGAAAGGCATGTTTACCGGGTACGCTATAAAATTCATTAGAAAACGTAGGTGGTAGAGAAACACAAGTCCGTATCGACCTTCACAGGTCACAAACTGCTTGACTAGCATCAAAAGGTCGTGCCATCGTGGTTTGAGCATAGATATGGGCATACCTCTGTCACAAGAGGTGAATTTGCGCGAGAGAAACAACAGCGGCCATGGAACCTCTTCTACCTTACAATTTTTGAACCAACGTTGTCCTGTGGCAGGTAACCCCGTAGCAGAACTGATAAATCCCTCATCGAGTTCTAACTGGATATCACCCACCTTGGATCTACATCCATCAAAAGTTAAAGCGAATTGTTTTTCCATGCATAGGTTAAGACCCTCAAATCTCTGCATGAAGGCGAGCCAACCGTTAGCCTTCAGGTCTTTCCGGGCATTGTCAAACATTAACAAGGATTGGTTGTCATTTGGCTCTATCTGCACGACTGGTGCCATGGAGCTGAGCACATGGTAAGCCGAGGGTTTGTATCATAACACACACAGGGGCAGAGCAACCCGAGCTAACATAAGTGAACGGGGATCAGGGACAGACATAAATTCCATCGTGCGAAGGTGGTGGAGTCTGCCATGCATAATATTTATTACCAAAGTACAACCTTCAGTTTACATAGCTATTCAACCCACTATAGCATAGTTCAAAAAATCATGCTGCTGGGCTAACCAATGAAACAATGGTAAGTGTATAAACAACGTGTGCAATCAAAACATTATGCCATAGTGTTTAAATCATCAAATACTCAATTTGAAACCAAAACCAAATAATTAACCATGTGCCAATGTTTCACTCATATTAATCGTTTAACCAATGTGCCAATGAGTATTCATATAACCGACAAGCCAATAGTTATGAAAACATTCACATAAGGATTATATCAAAAGACATATATATAAGAAATTTAATTATAACCCCTATGCATTTTCATGAATTCAATGGTCAGGTAGGTCGAATAAAATGCAAGTCCAAATGCTAAAGGCCTTACAAACTCAATAAAACCAAATTACACAATCAATCGAAGTATGAGTACCGATCAAAGGATCCTGCCAGTTGTACAATGACAAATAAAAGGTAAGCGCAATAGGCATATCGACAAAAGAGATATTGGCAGTTCAAATAATGACTTTAATGTGACTTCGAAAGGAGAATTTTTCATGCTTACAGTCGTGAAAACAAAATGGAGGCAAATGTGCAAATGTCGCAAAGAAAATGAAAATGTCGTTCATTAGAAAATTGCGACGAAAATTGATGTTTGCAAAACATTGGTGTAGGCAGCTTATAAGATACTAAAAAAAGTGAATTGGCTACCAACACGTCCTTAGACTTATGTGCCTTGTCATGGGTAAGTCCCTTACCTATGGTTGGGGCTAGGATTTTACCTCTTCCTCGTTGGCTTTGTTTTCTGGCCGAATTCTCCTCTACCTTCAACACAAACTGATAAGCATCCTCCACTGTTCTTACTGAAATCATGATGAGCTCATCTTGGATTTCATAACTTAGGCCATTTATATATCTTGCTACTTTTCCTTCATCTCTCTCTCTTTGTCCAGTTCTGATGTTCAGCCTATAGAAATCCTTGGTGTACTCCTTAACTGCCATCCCTTTCTATCTCAGGTTCTGCATTTTACTGAACAGATTGATCTGATAATCCTTGGGCATGAGCTTATCCTTCAACTTGGCTACCATTTTATCCCAACTCTTTATCTTCTGCTTGCCTTTTCTTCTTCTCTTAGCCCATAGTTCATCCCACCACAATGTTGCATGTCCTTTGAGCTAGGTGACAACATGTTTCACCTTCCTCTCTTCATCGACATCTTCATAGTCGAAATGTATATCCATGGATCTTATCCAATCCAGTAGCTCTTCAGCATCTAAATTGCCTTCATACATTGGGACCTATATCTTGGCTCTTCCTCCCAATCTAACAACTGCTCTCAGGAAGCATTCTTCGGTGACATTCTCTCCTACAACTTCTTTGAATTCTACTGCTTCAATCTCTGCATCGTTGATATCTCCAGTATCAATTTCTTGTCTCTGCGCTTCCTCCATCACCTATAATATTGCACAGATTTCTCGCATCTCCCTTTCTACATATCGATTGGCCAAAGGTGGTTCCACTCGTCTCCTTGGTAGCATTTTGTTGATTGTCTATCACACTCAGAGTACAACTTCGAGTGATTTTGTCTCCTCTCCTTTGCTTGTTGTCTGCAAGAAAACTAAAGCTCTGATACCAATTGATGCAGACCCCCCTTCTCTCCTGAGGGATGCGCAACCTCCCGGTCTAGGATCAATCAAGAAACTAAGTCTGATTGACTCTTCAGGTCTCTGCTAGACCCTAAACCCACTTACACAGGTCTTTTCTCCAAATGCGCAGGTTTCATGAAACTTGCGGGTTCTCTCCTGACCACTATCCAACTTCCATGTGAATCAGCACTAGCTCTTCCCATACTAAGCGCCTTCCTTTCCATGACCACGACTGTGACTACTTGCCTAACCAACAGGCGCTTCACAACTCTGCGTGTCGGGTGTTTGTGCCTGTGCCAACCCTAACTCTTCAACTCCCAAAATACCGAAGTGGGGCCTATCATGTGCTATCTCCTCCCTTAACCTTAGGCGATGTGACCCCTCACTTTGACCTGAGGCCAACCTCTCGAGCGCTTCACAATTTCACGTTTCGCATCCTCGGAGGGTTTGATTTGCTCACCTTCTCGATTTCTGAAACCTGAACTTTGGGATCTCCTTACGTCAAATAAATGGTCCACAATCCGTGTGATCTGACGGTCTTGCCTTCTCCTTCGCGAACTCGAGACTTCGCATTTCGCAAAGTTGGAGGACCACTCCCCTCTCTTCTCCCGATATCCAAACTCACGAAATTCTTGGGACTAGATATACGACCCATGCTTCCCTTTGATCAATGACTATTATCATTTCGTGAACTTAGGTTTCACGATTTTTCTTGCCCTGTGCACTTGAAAAGGTTAAAGCTCATGCACTTGTCTCTGGATCCAACGAATGTTTATCCACGCGTTCAGATCTAACGATCCAGATTTGATCTTCTCCCTTGCACTTCTTCTAGTCACTGGACGTTAATCTAATGGTCCATATCCTTTCCACAACCAATCTAACGACGGTTCTCACTTCCCCTCCTGATCTTTATATCATGAAGGTATCAAATTCCCGTGCACTCCTTTCATTCAGGGATTTCGACAACTCAGATCCAAGGGATGTGTCGAAGAGAAATTTCTCCCACCCTCCTGGCATTCTCCTTTCCTAGTTCTTCGACTTCTCACAAGTCTCTTCGACACTTAGTCGAATTCATGATCTGTGCACTCCTTGCACCAGATCTTTATGCAAGATTTGAATTCTTGCGGACAACTGTGCATGCCTTGCACCAGTCTCTTTGTGCTCCTTGCAAAGGGAAACGTTTCGTGTTATATCTTCTGAGATTAGGAACCAAAACAGATTTCATAAATGCACTCCTTGCATTCTATGTGCACACCTTGCACCACTCATCCGAAGAGAAACAATTGAAACTTATCCTAACATTCACAGTTCCATATATTCATAATGAAATTCATTCATTCATTCATGAAAACACAATAACGGGGGATTGCAAACAATGTCCACACTATGCATTGGATCAATTTTCCTCTGTTATATTCCAAAATGAAAAATGGTTACAACTGTAAATGAAAACCAAAAATTGAAACTCAGAAATCTCCTCCTACTTCTATCTCATTTTCTTCTACTACCATCTAACTACTTCCATCCAGCCTCATTTGGGCTTACAAAACCTCTATTTATCTTAGAGGTATTTTAGGGTTTCCCCTGGCTACTTATCTCCATCAAACTTATCTAGATGTCTATCCTAGAGTAGTCGCATTTGAGAGCTGGAGTGGAAACACCCACTTATCTCGTGATCGCTCAAGCATTCCTCAAAATATTTTTTCGTCGCTGAGTTAAGGCGGGCTTCAAAATATCTATCGTAGCTGCCAACGTTGAGCTCCCATACATATTATGAGACATTGATAGGTCCTGCTTCACGTGCTTTCTAGTGATGCTCCTACATCATATATGAGTCTAGGCCTCGTAGTGTTATTATTACTTTGACCAGAAAATTGTACAAGATATTCGAGGTAGTCCCACCTAGTACTATTTCCTTGATCTCTGCCAGGCAATGAAGGAAGATCATTTATCAAACTGGAAATTTTTTCTTCTTCATGATTCACTCTCAGAGTGAGCAAAAGGTTGCAGCCACATCCATGGCCTCCATGACTGACCTCTCCATGTAGAAGAAGAAAGTGGATAAGGTCGTGGAAGAATACAAAGACATCTTCTCATCACCTATTGGAGTACCTCTGCACTGTCAGGTCAAGCATCCCATTGATATGACCCCCGACGCAATGCTACCAAATGGGCTAGTATATCATCACTATCTGCTATAAAATTAGGAGATCAAGCATCAGATCCAAAAAATTCTCCATAAGGGGCACATCCAAACTTGCTCATCACCTTGTAGAAGCCCAATCATGTTGGTGTAGAAGAAAGATGGGACCTAGTGACTCTGCATTGATTATCGAGCCCTAAACAAAATCACAGTCAGGAACCGATATCTAATTCCCTGAATCAATGATCTCCTTCATCAACTCAAGGGGGGCAAATACTTTAGTAAGATTGATATGAAGTTTGGATAGCATCAAGTCCAAATAGAATAGACAAATGTATGGAAAAATTCCTTCAAGTCAAAAGAAAGTCTTTTTGAATGGTTGGTCATGCCCTTTGGTTTGACATATGCCTCGAAAAATTTCATGTGGTTGATGGATGATATCCTGTGACCTTCCACTAATTATTTTGTGGTGGTGTATCTAGATGACATCCTCATTGACAACAAGACTTGGGCAGAAACATTGCATCATATTCAACAGGTTCTACACACTATATGGTAGCACAAGCTATATTCCAGCCTAGAAAAATGCTCCTTTGACATGGACAGGGTCTAGTACCTAGGCTACATTGTTGATGTGTATGGTGTTCATGTTGATACAACCAAGATCTAAGTCATCAATGACTGGCCAGCCCCAATCACGCTCACTGAGCTTCGAAGATTCTTCAACCTTACAATTTTTTATCATAGGTTCATGTTGGGATTCTCCCATATTGCATGGGCCCTCAGTCAAATAACCAGAGGTGGTGGTAAGGAAAAATTTGTGTGGGGCCTGTCCCAACAGAAAGTGTTCGATGATATGAAGCAATGCTTATGTTCAACACCAGTTCTCTCATTACCTGACCTGCAACATTCCTTTGAGATCAAGATAGATGCTTCAGACTATGTTGTGGGTGCAGTCCTCACTCAACACAGCCACCCTATGGCCTATCATAGTGAGACACTATCATATGTTTTTTGTAAGTACCCTACCTATGACAATGAAATGTACTCCATTATGAAATCCTGTCGCCAGTGGAGGAATTTCATTCTCGGGAAGGATACATTCATCCACACTAATCATAATCCATTGTATTTCATGCAGACACAAGGTAAATTGCAGAATGATGGTTGAGGAAGGGAGGTAGGTTGAGCTCAAAATCATTGTCACCCACATATTTGTAGCAGTTCCACCTCAACATCAAGTATAAAAATGAAAGTACCAACTAAGTTGTTGATTTCCTTGGCTGACCTCCAGTCATGGAACTCACCACAGTGTTGGAACCTACCCCCCTTCCTTGGCTTGCACCAAGTGTTCAATGTGGACCTCCTTTGGCCTTATTTTCCACTATTATTGGACATCTTGGAGATAGAAGAACAATTGACACCAACATAGCTCAACCCTGAATGCATGGAACGATAATGCACTAATCATATTGTGGAAACACATGTCAAGGGAACTTTCCAATGTAGGTTCCATCTTTATCAGGTTGTCAAAGCAGGGCAGCTCCTGCACCAAGGGAAGTGGCTCACCCGAGGCCAAATTCAATAGAAATTTCCTGATTTGATGGGGACATTCAACATAGTGGATACCATTGCTTCCTAAGGAGAGATAATTGATCCAGGTGGATATCGGTGGCCACCCAACTTTTCCACCTGGTTCAAAACAAGTTTTTGGCAATTTTGGCAATTTACTATTTTTAGCAGTTTTTAACTTTTGGGGCCAGTTTGAGGACCTAAACGACTTTTTTTCATGATATGGAACCTCAATGATATCCAAGGTACTTGTTTTATCCCTTTAAATTAATCTCCTCTTCAATACCTTTCCAACGAGATATTGTGCACCCAAAACAGAGATCGTATGAAAACATTATGACCCCGGGAAGTTAATGTACTAACTTACCCCAACGAGGCCCACATGACTTTTGACGCTTCATCTCCTAGGGTTAGGTTTTTGTATGTCTATGGTTTTGGAATTCATATTTATTATAAAGAAATTCCTTCAAAGCCTCATTGTACTCATCTTCTTGTGAATGAGCATGGTCGTCACATCTCTTCTCAGAGATAAGTTGCCACCATTCTAACAAGCTTGTTTTCAATCTGCATTTTACAGTTTTCAACATATTTCTTATTTAATAGAAGTCAAGTTTTACTGTATCTCTGTTATTTTTCACCGTGTCTTTGTGTTAACATTATAAATCTGTGGTTTCATTTCTTTCTTCTCATATATACATATCAAAAGAAGAGTTCAAAGACATGGATTTAAACCACTTCTCACCACAATCAGGTATCTTTGTGGCTACAAAAATATATTGCTCAGAGACTTCCAATTCCATCACCCCCACCTTAGTCTTTGTTGGTTGTGGAGCTTGATTATCTTCCTGATTCATAAGTCTTTTACTTTCAGCTTTGTTTATACCCCATGAAGTATTTACACCCCATAAGTATGTACACTCTTCCATGCAGGGGAGTGTAGAGGGGGTACCCCCTCTGCAGGGCCCAAGGGGGATATCCCCCCGGCTAGGGGGCCTGGGGGCAAGAGGGACCCTAGCAGGGGTTCAGGGGCGAAGCCCCCGAAGGAAAATTTGCCTTGTAAATGTATATTGTAATTTCAATGTAAATATGGACTGTTCATTATAAGGTCACAGATCTAACAATAGAGATTATGTTAGGGTTTTTTTCCCTATAAGGAAACCCTCTTTTATGAGGGAAATGTATTGTGGCTATGGTTGATGGAGAATATTTTATTCTGAGATAGGAGACTGTGAGAGAAAGAAGAGGAAGTTACAATGGGTTTTGCTGTAGGTTGTATCCCTTCATATGCTGGATAATAATAAAGGAAGGACCTGGAAATTTCTCTGGTGGACATAGCCCACACTGGGTGAACCACGTAAATCTGTGTTTCTATTATATTGTGTATCTTTTGTGTTTTGTTTCCACATTTGTTTTATTTTATTGCTACACGGTCCTGTTTTTCTAAAAACTGGTATCAGAGAGAAAGGTAGCTTGTAGGAAAAGAGGGTTCCTGGTTCGAGTGGTAGCAATGTCGGAAGATGGAAAGTTTAGGGTCGAGAAATTTATTGGCCAAAACTAACAATTATGGAAGATGCAGATGGAAGACTATTTATACTAGAAGGATCTATTCCTACCATTGGGTGGAATAGAAAAGAAGATGGTGGCTACGAAGGATGAAGAATGGGAGATTCTTGATAGAAAGGCTCTAGGAATGATATGGCTGAGGCTGGCAGCGTTGGTGGCTTTCAATATTTCCAAAGAAAAGACAACGAAGGGTTTTATGGATGTATTGGCCAAATTGTATGAAAATCCCTCGGCGTCCAATAAGGTATTTCTAATGAAGAGATTATTTAATATGAAGATGTCGGAAGGTGGGTCTATTGTAGATCATTTAAATGATTTTAATATGGTTACTAATCAACTAAGTTTTGTAAAAGTGGACTTTGATGATGAGGTCAGGGATCTTCTAATCTTGTGCTCATTGCCAGAAAGTTGGAACAGCTTGGTCATGGTTGTAAGTAACTCTTTCTCTGGTTCAAATACTTTAAAATTTAATGATGTTGTTGGTGTTATCCTTAGTGAGGAAATGTGATAGAAAAGCACAGGTGAGACATCGGGAAATCTATTGAACATGGAGACCAGGGGAAGACAAAAGGATAGAGGAAATGGTTTCGGGAACCGTGGGAATTATAGGAAGGGAAGATCCAAATCCAGACTTGGAAAGATAGAGTGTTGGAATTGTGGAAAGAAAGGACATATGAAGAAAGACTGCAGAGCTCCAAAGAAACAAAGAGATGGACAGCAGGAGAGAAATCAGGAAGCAAATGTAACAGGTGATGTGTTACAAGATGCTTTGATTCTTTCTGTAGATAATTATTTGAGTCTTGGGTAGTAGATTCAGGGGCTTCATTTCATGCCACACCCCATAGGAAACATTTTCTAGATTATTTTCAAGGTGATTTTGGATAGGTTCATTTGGGTGATGATGCACCATGCAAAATTGTTGGAATGGGAAAGGTAAAAATAAAGCAANNNAATGGAAACCAATGGTTGTTGAAAGAGGTAAGACATGTTCCAGATTTAAGGAAAAATCTAATTTCAACAGGGCAGTTGGAAAGTGAAGGTTGTATATCCATATTTATAGATAAGACGTGGAAGGTCATCAAAGGATCATTGGTGATAGCAAAAGGAGAGAAGGTAGGTACATTGTATTTATGTACTGGTAATAGTGACTCTTCTATCTCTTTAGCTTCTACAGGAGTGGATACAACATTGTGGCATCATAGGCTGGGACACATGAGTGAGAAGGGTATGCAGATACTTCACAAAAGAAATTTGTTTCCAGATCTTAAACAAATTGATTTGGAATTCTGTGAGCATTGTGTTTATGGAAAACAAAAGAGAGTCAGATTTCTCAGAGTCGGAAAAGAAAAGAAGAGTGAAAGGTTAGATCTTGTGCATACAAATGTATGGGGACCAGCTCAGGTATCATCTTTTGGTGGCTCTCATTATTATATTACTTTTATTGATGATGCAACTAGAAAAACTTGGGTTTATTGCATTCGACAAAAATCTGATGTTTTTGATACTTTTAAGAAATGGAAAGCTTTGGTTGAGAATGAGA
>ML778982.1:2052044-2065300 GCA_009831015.1 Picea engelmannii
CACCTTTTCCAACTGGCTCAAAACAGTTTTCTGACATTTTGGCAATTTACTATTTTTAGCAGTTTTTCGGGTCCTGAACTTCTGGAGCCATTTTGAGGCCCTAAACGATGTTTTTTGGGGTATGTTGCGGTTGCAAAATTTGTTACAAATTTTGTCAGAAATGTTGTATTCCTCGGATAGATCTTTCCAACGAGCTATCATACGCCTAAAACGGAGATCGTATGCAAAAGTTACGACCCCAGGAAGTTGATGCACCAACTTACCCAAACGGGGCCCACATGACTTTTGGCGCTTCATCTCCTAGGGTTAGGTTTTTGGATGTCTAGGACTTTTGACATTCCCGTCTATTGTAAAAAGGCCTTTCGAGCCTCATTGTAATGATCTTCTTGCGAATGCGCGCTGCCGTCACATCTCTTCTCAGAGATAAGCCGCCACCATTCCAGCAAGCTTGTTTCCGCTGCGTTTTTACAGTTTCATCTTATTTCGTTATTTAATAGAAACTCAGTTTTACTGTATCTCTGTTATTTTTGTTAAGCACCTATTAATAATCTGTATTCATTTCGTTCTGCTCATAAAATCCGGATCAGTCACTTAACCCATTTCTAGGTCACTTAACCAATTTCTAGGTCACTTAACCCATTTATAGGTCACTTAACCTATTTTCATCATTTTTAGGGTTAACAACTTTCCATAATTAGAAATTTCTCCATTACTTTATCATTTAAATATTCCTCTTTGACTTTTTCACCTCACGATATCATTTAAATAATCTTCTTTGATTTTGTCACTTCACTTTATTATTTAAATAATCCTTCTCAACTTTGTCACTTTACTTTATAATTTAAATAATAATTTATTGTTTGCAAGCTCTTTGAATTCTTTGACCTTTTGGGGCTTCAAGACAACATATGAGGGTCCTCCAACTTCATAAGCCCATAACTCTCAAACCGTGAGGAGTTATGTGATGTTCCACATACCACTAGAAATGGCATGACATGCACTATCCATATAGAATAGTATTACCTTCAAATATATTAAAAATAATATGATTATACATGAAACAACCTTGGTTCCATTACCCAAACCTTTGTTCTATCGTAATTTGCTACAGGACTTTCTTCAAGGTTTGACATCAATGACAACTAACCTTAATCAACATAATCAACTCTAATGTTCTTTTCTACAACCTGTTCATGTAGAAAGTGATACTTGATTGGAATGTTCTTTGTCTTGGAGTGCATCACCAGGTTCTTTGAGATACTAATGGCACTTGTATTAGCACAATAGATTGGAATGGGCTCATCATACTCAACCTGTATATCTTTCAAAGTTTGTTTCATCCAAAGAACCTGTGTACAACATGTTGTTGCTGCAATATACTCTGCCTCGACTGTAGATAGAGATACTGGTGATTGTTTCTTTCTTATCCATGATACTAAACACTGACCCAAGTAGAATGTTGCTCCACTGGTGCTTCATCGGTCATCAATACAACCTGACCAATCTACATCTATGTAGGCAATAAGAGATAGATCCTTTCCTTTTGGATATCTTAATCCAAACTCTTTTGTTCCTTTGAGATATCTGAAAATTATCTTCACTGCTAATACATGTGACTCCTTTGGTGTTTCTTGAAATCATGCCACCTGTCCAACTTCCTGCAGTATATCTGGTCTAGATGTTGTCACATATAGTAGGTTGCCAATCATTGACCTGTATTACCTCGAATCTGTAGACTTTGAATCATCACCTTTCCTTAACTTGCAACTGGTTTGCAATCCTCCATTCCGAACCTCTTTATCATTTATCTGATATATTTGGTTTGAGAAATAAAAATTCCTTGGTTTCTTTGACGTATCTGAAGTCACAGAAAGAAGGATAGTTCTCCAAGTAATGACATTTCAAATTCATTTTGCATATCCTTTGCAAATTTCTGGCTTAACCTGTCATCATCACTACCAAAAATAATATCATCAAAATAAACTTCAATAAATAAAATATTACCTTGACTTACCTTGATGTAGAGGTTGTTGTCTGCACTTCATTTTCTAAACCCTACATGTTGTAGATATTTATCCAGTCTAGAGTACCATGCTCTAGGAGCATGTTTTAGACCATACAAGGCCTTCTTTAGTTTTCACACATAGTCTTCATTCTCTGACAACTGAAATCCTTCTGGTTGTTCAATGTAGACTTGTTCTTCAAGTTCCCCATTCAGAAAAGATGATTTTACGTCCATCTGATACACTTTAATATTTTTGGAGCATGCGTAAGCTAAAATAAATTGGATTGCTTCCATCCTGGCAACTAGGGAAAATGTCTCTTAAAAGTCGATTCCTTCAACATGTGCATATCCTTTACATACTAATCTAGCTTTGTTCCTTGTAACCTGTCCATCTTTGTTCAATTTATTCCTATATACCCACTTTGTGTCGATCACATTCTTATCCTTCGCTCTTAGAACCAATTCCCAAGTGTCATTTTTCTCTATTTGATCCAATTCTTCATCCACAGCCTTGTTCCAAAATTCATCCTTGCTGGCCTCTTCAAAATAGGTTGGCTCAATCACAGATGTGAGTTTTAGGTGTGTTTGTTCTGGTGAATAGATTCTTCTTCTAGTCTCAACTCCTGCATCTTTGTTTCCGATAATCTGATCTGAAGGATGATTGTTTTGTACTCATCTACTAGGTGTCTTTGGAGGCACTTGCTAAACTTGTTCTTCTTCCTCTGTTAGATTCTCTTCATCTTCCTCTTCTACTTCCTTTTCATCTTCTGCTTCTTCTTTGAAAAGTTGTTCCATTGATTCATTTTCTTCTTCTTTTGATTCTAGTCTGCCTATTTCATCAATTGTTACGTTTATGCTTTCTACAACTTTGTTCAATCTCAGATTGTAACACTTGTATGCTTTCCTTGTACTTGAGTAACCAACAAGTACTCATTTTTCCACACGAGAGTCAAACTTTCACATTTTTCCATCTTCTCTTTCGATGTAGCATTTGATTCCAAAAAATATGAAGTGCTTCACATTTGCAGGTCTTCCTTTCCATAGCTCGTAGTGAATTTTGTCAGTGTTTTTTCTGAGAATTACTCTATTTTGAATGTGAATTGTTGTATGCACTGCCTGTGTCCAAAATATATCTGTCAATTTGGAATCCATTAGCATTGTTCGAGCCATTCCCTGTACTGTCTTGTTCTTTCTTTCAACGACTCCATTCTTTTGAGGTGTCCTAGAAATGGAGAATTTCCTTTTTATTCCATGATTGTTGCAATAGTCATTAAATTCATTTGAAGTGAACTCTCCTCCATTTTCAGTTCTCAAGCATTTGAATTTTGAATCCATTTCATTTTCAACCATTTCCTTGTAGATCTTGAAGTTTTCAAAATCTTTTGACTTATTCTTGAGAAAGAAAACTGCAGTCATTCTTGTATAATCATCAACTAATAACATAAATTATTTCTCACCTTTTAAACCATTTGTTGTAGTTGTTCCAACTAGATAAATATGCACAATTTACAGTGGTCTTGTTGTTGAATATTCCTTTGATTTGATCCTAGTCTTTGTTTTCTTTCCTTGTTGACAATGCATGCATAAAGTGTTGGTTGGTTTCGTGATCTGGGGCAGTTCTCTGACTGCTTCTCTTCTGTTGACTTTGACAAGGTTATCAAAATGTATGTGACCCATTCTTTTGTTCCATAGCCAACTTTCATCTTCCTTTCCTAGACAACACTTTTCATTTCCAACTTCAATTAATACATACATGTTTCTTGAAGTTCTCGAAGTTATGGCAATCAATTTTACTGAACCTTATTTTCTTATCTCGCACTTTTGTGAATCGCATGTAACTTTATGAACTTGGTCACACATTTGACTCACACTTAGAAGATTATGTTTCATATCTTCTACTAGTAGAACATTTTCTTCCTTGGTATTCTTGTTCCCAATTTTGACTATGCCTTTTCCAATGATTTTAGTTGAATCATCATTTCTGAAGGAGACTGATCCATCTCTTTCCTTTCGTAATGTAAGAAACATGTCTCTATCACCTGTCATGTGTTTTGACCAGCCACTGTCAACATACCAACCACGTTTCTTCTTCTTATCTTGTAGAGTGAGTGTGCATTCTTCATTTCTATACTGATCCTGCTTTCTTATCCATGTCCTTTTCTGAGCTTCATGTCTGTGACTATTGTTATTTTGTTGTGGTTCTCTAGGAGGGACAACCATTTTGCAATATTTGGCCATGTGTCCAAAATTGTTACATTTGTAACATTCCACTTTAGTGCTAAAAGATTCAAACATGTTGTAACTTCTTCTTTGTGTATGAATTTCAAAGTTGTTTGTGCTCCTGTTGTTAGCTATACAATTCACAGCATTATGTCCAAAATTATTACATGCATAACATAAACCAAAAAAGATAGTTTGATACCTGGGAGTTGAATATCATCTAAAAGAGGTACTCTTATAAATTCTTCTTCCTCCCGAGGCCTATCTATCGGTTGTTGATTCTAAAATATGAATCTTCTCGATGGAGGAGTGTCCTTGTAATCTTCCTTGTAGATCTTCCTATCCCCTTTGATTGTTTCTGCATAGTTTTTTGGATATGTTTCTTTCTCTGTTGTTTTGAAGCTTGATCTTTTCTATGTCTGTTTGTATCCAAGTCTAGACTTGTCATGATGAGATTTTTAACTATTGATAATGTCATCCAAAACTTTTGAGTTGTTTTGCATATTTTTCTTTTGAAGATCCTTTCTTAATGTGACAGTCTCTGCTTCCAAATTTCCAATGATCTTGTCTTTTTCTTCTATCTGTTATTTGAGTGCTTCTTCAATTCTTTTATCTTCTTCTATTTGAACCTTCAAATTTGTGATCATTTGTTCTAGTTCTCGAGTGTCTTATTTCTTGTCTAGTTCTGCTTGTAGTTTCTTGTTTTTCTTCTTTTCTCTTCTGATAACTTCTATGGAACACATCAATTCCTCTCAGTAATCAACTTCTACATCTTCAATTTCTTATTTGACTTCTTCATATTCTTCTTCGACTTCTTCATATTCTTCTTCAGAGTCTTCTTTATCAGAGTCTTCTACTTCCATGAATAAAACTCTTTCTGTCGCACTGTCACTGACTTCATCTTCATCTGATGATGGGATGTCTTCTTTGGTGCATAAGCTTTTCTTGAAAACTTTCTTTGTTATTTTTTTTCCTTTATATGTTTATTTTCCTTTTGAGAACCTTCATCGTTTCTCTTTTTCTTATAAGGAATTTTTTTAGCAAAATGACCAATACCATCAAAATTAAAAAAAATTAAAGGAAGCTTACCTCTATACCTATCGCCGGTTCCCTTATTCAGTCTTTTGACAAAGTTGGACACTTCTTCATCATCTTCTGAGACGCCACTATTGTTGCTATCTTCTTCTTTTTGCCTTCCTTTTGATTTGACTTTTTGGATGCTTTGAAGGCTTCTTCTTTTATATTTGGATTTTCATGTTCAGATCTCATTTCATATGTTGTGAAGATTCCATGTAATTCGTCCATGCTTATTGAGTTTAGATCTAATATTTCTTCTAGTGCTGATATCTTAGGGTCAAATCTCATAGGAAGATATCTTAGTACTTTTTGAACAATAACGGATTCTTTGATTTCTTCTCCCAATCCTATGATTGAATTTATTGTTTCATCAACTCTTAAAACGTAAGTTGCAATATTCTCATCTTCCTTCATCTTAAGTTGTTCAAACTGACCTCTGTAAGTTTGAAGCTTTGTTTCTTTGAATTTCTAATCTCCTTCATAAATATTTTGAAGTTTGTCCCTGTTGGCCCTTGACCAAGTTTTGAGGAACACTTGGTCATATTTGACCATTTTTGGGACTTTGAAAGCCTGTCAAAGATGAAGCGCCAGACGAAGAAGAGATTATGGGATCTCTACCCACTATCGGGCCCCTTTTTGGGTTTTGGGACAATGTAATGGGAAAGGGATGTCGGCATGTGGGTTCACCCACGCTTAGGCCCACTTTTTTATGTATAAATAGATGTCTAGGCGAAGTAAGTAAGGGGATGGTAGCCTATCTATGTGATGTAATCTAAGTGCTAGTAGTTCTCTGTGCATGATTGTAGAAGGGTTACAAAGCTAAGGGCAAATTAATATATAGATTATAGAAGGATTTGTGCTACAACGCAAGGAAGAAGGATCTAGCGAGCTGCGCAGATCTTTTGTCTTGTGCGCAGAAGGGTTTTGGTGACTGTGTGCTATAATCGATTGAAGACTAACTAAAGAAGAAGAGTTGGTGGGTGTATCCCCAGGGTGGGGGTGAACCACGTACATGTTGTGTTTCTCTTCTTTGTGCAATTTATCAATGTGTTTCTATGTGATGAATGTTAGATAGATCTGATGTTTCTTTGTACTTAATCATGTGATTGAATGCTAGATCTGAGCTATATGGATGTGCTTAGTGCTTGAATCTTCTAGATCTAATGTGTTCCTCTTATGTTAAGTGTTATTAGATGATGGATCTGGTTGCATACTGCGATACTTTGTAATTAGGGTACATCTTCATTGTTACTAAGAACTGAATATTGATGAAGATTAATTGCTAAGTGCTCTATTAAGTGCTAGAATCACAGATCTATGTCCCATCTAAGGTTGCATACATCTGAGTCCTTCAACCACCCCTGCCTCTACCTCGGGTGAGACTTCATCTACTTCGCAGGTGTTGCCAAAAGGACTGGTAGTTAGGGCTTTGTTGGTGGGTTGTTGTAGCATTGAACCCTAGGTTTTCCCCTGTGCCAACAAATGGTTCAGTTGTCAGGACCTAAAACTATGATTGTTGGGAACTGAGAAAGAAAAATCTATGTGCAAAGATTCATCCTAAAACTTTGGTAGCTCTGTGCTAAAGGAGAAAGGATAGATCTGAAGAAAATAAGTTAGATTTGAACGCTTTGTGCTCTAAGAAAGGTTAAAGTGGAAGTTTATGAAGAAAAGAGGTCAGATATATAGAAAGAGGTAAGATCTGTAAGCTCTGTGCTATGATAGAGGTAAGAACAACTAATTTTTTTTAAATCTGGAAGCCTTATGCTCTGTAAGAGTAAGATAAGTGAACATTTTTGTTTCTAAAATATGGATCTAGGTATGCTTGATAGAGTCTGTCCTAGCTTGAAAAATAGGGCATTGTTAGATGAAAGAAGGTTTGATATGAATAGATCTAGTAAGAATAATGATAAATATGTTATACCTATGCATAGAAAGAATATCTAGACTAACCAATGGAGGCAAGATCCTAGAAAGAATTTTTTGCAGGCTAGCTACCATGATTCTAGTGCACAATACAGAAGAGGCTGAGGATCATTTACAAGAAAGAGAGGATTAACCCTATGTTACAGTTGCAGAAAACCACGCCATCTAGCTAAGGAATGCCCAAGTGGAAGACCTAGTTGTCTTTGTTGCAAAGCTTTGGACCATGAAGTGTTGGATTTCCCTAGAATGATTGCTAAGATTGAAAGAATGAATCTAAATGAAGGAAACCCTAAGACAGTTCTAGAAATATCCGAATCTCGGAAAGAATTCGAGAAAGTATTACTACAGTTGAAAGAGACCCTGAATGACCACCGACATTTTAGGTTATCAAAGATCTTTAAAGAAAAATAATGCAACGAAGTAAAAATAGGAGATTTCGACATTGACTGTGTTCTTGATGAAGAAACACCATTGAACATCATGCCAGAGAGAACTTGGGAAGCTATAGGAAGACCTTCTATGATCCCTTCACTAAGAGGAATAGGACTCTTTAGAGGAAAGGTGGTGACCCTATGTGGAAAGCTCACTCAGATATCTATGAATGCTAATGGAACTTCGACAGAAGAAGATTTCGAGATTATCAAGTTTATTGAGGACATCACCCCTTTTACTATGTTTCTTGGAAAACCTTGGATTAAGAGAGGTCAAGCCAGAAAGGAAGAAGAAGAAAAAGTTTTAGAAAAACAAAGACAAGAGTTAACAGATTTCATGACCAGAAGGATTGCACAGTTGATTGAAGAACAGGAGAAAAGATCAAATTCACTTATCGTTAGAGGCCCAAATGTCTAAGCTGAAAGAATGTCAGAAGGCTCACAGAAGACCGAAGCACATGTCCCAGAAAAAGAAGAATTATTACCTCTGGGTCTTAGGAGAGAATCTTAGCAACATGAAGTACCTATGTTCAAGGAAAATAAGAATCAAAATGGGAAGAGAATCCCCGAGACAAAGCTCACTAGAAAAAAAGGCTAGGAAACTAAGTAAAAGGAGACATAAGATCGACAGACTACAAAATACTTCAGAGGGAACCTCGCAGAATGGGAAACTTGCAAAAATTGAACTTCACCGAGATATCATACCAGCGACATAGGCCACTTTGCCAAGTAAAAGCAATATATCCATTGGAAGCTGATATAACCATTCGACTGCCGCTTTGAATGGGTCAAAAAGCATTGATGGTTCGCCACTAGACCATCAAACCACACCATAACAGACAAAACATGAGTTAATGACACCTCATACCCATTGCAAGCAGATCATTGCTAACTTTCTTACTTAGTCCGTTGTGCAACGCACCGAGAATACCTTTTGCTAACTAAGAGCTTGAGCCCACAGCCTGAGATTATTTTTCACAGTGATCATCACCTTGTTCCCGTACCCTCCACTGCAGTTTTGGAATATAGTTGACACCTGATCTAATCAACCCTGAGCTTGTATGTTAGATGATCTCAACACAATAGAGAAAGCAGTCGAAGAATTTATGGTTGACTTAATGACTGAGAGAGTCATGTCATAAATAAGGATGTCTACAGGTGTGAAAGCATCATCAATAGGAGGATTCCAAGCTTCTCCCTCAACTTCTTGTGGAGCTGGACCTTTCCGAACCACTACAGAGACAAGAAAAAATCATAGAGATGACATTGCGAATGCCAAGATTATTCCACGCATTTGGTCGACTTACATACCACCTCTGAGTGGTGGGATTAACCACGATAGTGTACCCAGAGACTTCAAGTATACTTTGGTCACCACGTACCTTCCGAAAGGGGTGCACACAATTCGAGTTGATCAAGACAAGCTCACAGTGTTGAAGTTTAGTGACTTCAACCTTGGTGACAGGAAAGTCTATAGTATGCTTTCCCCGCACAAGTATCTAATGAAGATGAAGGGAAAGAACTTGAATATCATCCCGCAATCTTGGACCCATAACCTCGCGCAATCTACATTTTTGAATGTTATGAAGATCCTGAACTTTGGCAGACACCAGGAGGTGAATGTGTGCGTAAAGTTGCTTCTATATTTCTATCACGGAGGATACCTATGGCTAAACTGACGCATCAATTTGGATCTGACCTTAATCAATCGAATCATAGGGATTAGCATGCAAGGCCCTGACCCACAGGAGTTCTACCCTGGCAAGACCTCTGACCGAGGATCAATGCAGAGAATTAAGGAAACCTATGGCGATGTCGAGAAGGGCACGTGAGGATACAAGGTAGCCTCTATACAGAGTGGCATAGTGCACTTTGCCTGTCAGCTGATCGTGGGAAAGTTAGTTTGTAAGAATAGACCAACTCAAGTGATTGGATTCGTGGTCGACCTCACAGGGAAGTGCATAGAGGGATTACAGATGAACTGGGTGTAGTACCTTGTCAACCAACTAGATATTGATTGCAAAGAAGCACAAGACCAAAGGTATGACTTCCACTTTAGTTGGCTTCTTATACTAATCACTTTCATTGCCTGGGAGCTACCAGAAGGTGCCACTTTCTCGGATATATAACCCTTTGAACCACTTGTCACAAAGTTTTGTACGTTGTGGTATTACAACGACATGAGAAAACAATGGTAGAGCAATGTCATCTTCCATGCCTGCTACAACCAGTTGAAGATCATAATCCAGTCTACACCGCGCATCACGCTGAACACACTTTACATGTTTAGACCCTTGATGAAGTTCAGTGCAGACCGCCACTTCAACTACATTACAGTGTGCGTTGATGAGCATAAACAACATCTTCACTCATATTACAAATTGACAGAAGATGACTTGGAGGATATTACCAAGGAATGGTCAGTAGACCTCCTTGCTCTAGTGGAACCCACAGAGATGTCTGATGTGGATAGCCCTGAAACAATGCCGGACACACCTGGACCAAGTAAAATGAATAAAAATGATGAAGTGCATGATGTCCATAGCACATTGATAGAGACATCTTCGACCTCACCTGAGCAGGGAGATGATGGTGGAGAACTAGGTGGCATGGAGGTCGAGAAAAACAAAGGCAAACTTACTCCACCTAGAGACAAAGAGGATCCAACTAAGAAAAGGAAGGTTACCCTGCCAAATCCTTTGTCCTGAAAGAAAGCCAAAGCCACCAGGGCTACGTTTAAGACTACCCTCACCTCAGACGACTTCAACTTCTTAGTCATTGCGTTGAATGATTCTTCATTGGAGATCGCGAAAAATAAAGAAGTGAAGCAGGAGGAGGTATTCAGTCAAATATAGGGTGAACTTTGAGAAGTGAAATAGGCACTACAATCCAACCACGTAGTTTCTATTGCACCCTCGACAAGTGGAACAAAAGAACCAGGAGATGAGCCAGCCCAACTACACCAGATATCCAATAAAGTTGAAGCTCACATTCGACGAGCTCAGGAAGAGACAACGCAAGCTACCCAAGCTTTGGCATAGGCACAAAATGATATTCTAGAACAACACAGTAATGCAAAACAAGAAAAACTAGCTCTTCAAGCAAAGTGGGAGGAAGAGAAAGCAGTGCTACAGAAAGACAGGGAACAATTGCTCATAGAGAAACTCGAAGTACAGGAATAGGTTCACAGAGCACTTCTCTCTGTGAAAATTTTTGAAGTCCAGATAGAAGAACAAGTTCCATAGAAGGTGGCATAACTGGAAGGAGTGATCTAGCAACTTCAGAAATGCATCACAGACCTGGAACTTCGCACTGTGCCTAAGACACCTCAAGAAATAAGAGATATAAGAGAGGCCACTGCCTGAAGCACAGTTGATCGAATAAAATCCTTTTCCTTGGAATACATGAAGTTGAGCTCCATAAGTGCCCAGATGTATGAAGTCCTCACAGAAAATCCAGAATTACAAGCATTAGAGTCATAGCTCCAACACGCACAGCAGTAGGTAGACACGTTACAAGCACAGCTAAAGGCCTTGTCACCAGCTGAGAGAATGAAGAGGTTTCCATAGAAACTCACGACCTAGTAGCAAGTACGTACACTCCAGAGTAAAGTAATGGAAGTCTCTCAACGAATTCAACCAGTGCAAGAAAAGGCATGCGAATTATTCACTGAACTTGAAAGCCAAGAAGTAGAACTTGAACAGGTTGTGAGTACAGCAGAAAAATGTCTCGAAGGACCAGTCAATGATGCACTTATTCAGGAGTTCATTGAGCAAGAAGTAGTAGCACTGCAGCAGATCAAAGCAGCTTGAGCCAAGCTCAAGGCGTTCGAATCAGAATTGCTCAGACCAGAGTGACTCGGGACGAGTTATAGGTGAGCGTTGGGGGCCTGTTGGACCTTGACCAATTTTTGAGGAACACTTGGTCATATTTGACCCTTTTTGGGACTTCGATAGCCTATCAAAGATGGAGCACCAGAAGAAGCAAAGATCATGGAATCTCGGCCCACTTTCGGGCCCCTTTTTGGGTTTTGGGACAATGTAATGGGAAAGAGATGTCGGCCCGTGGGTTCACCCATGCTTAGGCCCACTTTTGTATGTATAAATAGATGTCTAGGTGAAGTAAGTAAGGGGATTTTAGCCTATATATGTGATGTAAGATAAGTTCTAGTAGTGCTCTGTCCATGACTATAGAAGGGTTACAGAGCTAAGTGCAAGTTAATATAGAGATTATAGAAGGCTTTGTTCTACAATGCAAGGAAGCAGGATCTAGCAAGCTGGGTAGATCTTCTATCCTGTGCACAAAAGGGTTTTTGTGACTATGTGTTGTAACTGATTGAAGACGTTAATAAAGAAGAATATTTGGTGGACATAGCCCCAGGGTCGGGGTGAACCACGTACATGTTGTGTTGCTCTACTTTGTGCGATGTATTGATGTGTTTCTATGTGATGAATGTTATATAGATCTGATGTTTCTTTGTGCCTAATCATGTGAATGAATGCTAGATATGACCTATATGGATGTGCTTAGTGCTTCAATCTGCTACATCTAATATGTTACTTTTATGTTAAGTGTTATTAGATGATGGAGCTAGTTGCATATTGCGATACTCTGTAATTAGGGTACGTCTGCGTTGTTACTAAGAACTGAATATTGATGAAGATTAACTACTAAGTGCTCTGTTAAGTGTTAGAATCACAAATCCATGTCCCAGTTAAGGTTGCAGACATCTGAGTCCTGCAACCACCCATGCCTCTACCTTGGGTGAGACTCCATCTGCTTTGCAGGTGTTGCTGAAAGGGTCGGTAGTTAGGGTTTTGTTGGTGCGTTGTTGTAGCATTGAACCCTGGGTTTTCCCCTATGCCAACAGTCCCAAATCTCTTTAGCGGATTTACAATCTGCAACTTTGGTGAATACCGCTTCACTAAGGCCATTAAGAAGTGCATTTTTGTCTTTGGAATTATTTTGACTAAGTTTCACTTCTTTGTCATTTGTTGGAGGAACTGTTGGTGTTGTGTATCCATCTACAATTAATTGCCAAATTTCAAATCCCTATGCATGTATGTATGTTTTCATCCTTATGCTCCAAAATGCATACTTATGTCCATTGAACTATGGTATTCCATTTTTATACAAGTTGTTTCTCTCGATGATCTACCTTTTGGTGGTTAAATTGATTTTTGGAGGAACCTACTCTGATTCCAATTGTTGGATTACTAAGAGGGGGCTTGAATCAGTAATAGAGCAATTTAATCCTTTTTAACAATATAATACAAGTGTTATATCATTGTAGCATTATCATCCAATAACTGTAGAGTAAATAAGAAATGAACAAATGAACAATCACACACATACAAAGTACACCAGTGTTTTATGTGAAAATCCAAAGCGGGAGAAAACCACAAAATGCTTTTTCTTATATGTCTTGAAGAATTACATTCATTGGAGGAACCAACTTCCTTTGTTTTCTAGCTACAATTGGAAGGAGGCTACAACCCCCTTGTTTCTCAGGCTACAACCTGAAGGAAGCTCCAACTCCCCTATTCTATGGATACAACCAGAAGGAGGCTAAAACCCCCTATGTTCTCCAGCTACAACCG
>ML778982.1:2072134-2085035 GCA_009831015.1 Picea engelmannii
AAGAAAAATTTAATAAAATTTCAAAGCCTTCATAATAAAATCTTAACACCAACTACTATAAATCTTCATTTCATAATATATTGTGCCAAGAGACGATTCAATTGTAATAAAACGATACCTCCATTTATGTACAACATGATAATAATATATATACACACACAGGAAAAAAATAAAACATACCACTAATCAATCGACTTCATTACAAGCATTCAAATTACCACAATTTACTTTCTAGATCTCTCAAAAACTAATAAGGAACTTGTCAATTCAAACTTATCATTACAACACAGTTTACAATGGATTTTTAAAACTCTTATTATACAATAAAAATATAAATTCAATTACAATCTCAAACTAAATTACCATAACCGACGACGAATAAATCAAAGATATTCCTCAGCAATGGTGCTCCTTCTGACTTCCCTCTTGTTAATCATAAAGACTTCACCGGTACCTCCTAGCCAACGTTAGGGGTACTCTTCTTTTCCCTTATCTCCCCGAGCCGCAAAGGGGCCACACAAACACAAACTAGAAATAATCTAGCTCCAAGCTTTCCTCGTAAGGTAGAGCCACCACTCTATATCAAGCTTGCTATCCCAACTCTCACAAGTAAAACAAAGTCAAAATGATTTTGGCAACATAACTTTGTTAATAACCAGTGTGATCCTTTTCCTATCTAGACCATTTTTTTATATAATTTTCCTCCCTGACACATGTCCACGTGCACAAATTAACTAACTTTTTAATTAAATAAATTAGAATTATTCACCCACACACTTGTCATTCTCTCCTCAAGTTGCACAAGTAATTGCAAGTTTTTATTTTAATTAAAAAGTCAAATTCCCTCACATCCTCCCATTTGTTCCTATTTTCTCTCTTAGTTGTCCCTTTATTCCCCAGATTCTCATTAAATGAGTGTCTCCTAACTAGATCTTAATTAAAGTTTGATTAGGAGTCTTCTTCTAGTTAGACTAGTGGTAGGTTGACTCAACATTCTTTTCAAGTGTTCTCCTAGTCTCTCATATTAATATTTCTTCTAATCCAAATTATTAATTTCATGCACACATGTGCATTTTATCACATCTTTATATTTCCTCTCTATTTTAATTCTTAATTTGATTTATCTCATTTCTCTTAATTTAATTAATACATTTAATTTAGTCTCCTAACTAAAACTTAGACTTAGGATTAGTCTTAGAATTAGGCTCTGACATTTTATTGGGATTTATAATTAATAGATTCACTCTTTAGCTAATTATTTTAATCTGACAAGGTCTAATCAATTTACTATTTTCTAGGCCACCTAGATTTATTGACTCAAGTTTTAATTACACGACGTGCCCTTCAAGAAGAACCTCTATGCTCCAAGGGTGCCACTCGCCCTTGACTGGTTTCGGTAGTTTTTCCAACCCTTGGATTCAACACTCCACTCAGTCGACCTTGTGAGAGACTTAGGGCTTCTAAGGAATAAGGAATATGCCTTATAAATCTCCGTGAGTGACTGTCTCAGTCCTCCTTCATGACATCGTGGACCTCCTGAACTAGGTAATTGTTAACCTACAATTCGAGCAATGACGAGAGTTCTAGTAGGTCGTGACAGGGACTCTGCCACACATCTCCCTCAATATCTGGGTTTTTGTGCATGCCCCTTTACTCCTTATGTGAGTCAGAGTACCAAGCATCGTCAGCATGCATCCAATGACAAAACACTATCATTGATCCATATACATAATCATACTAAATCAATCATATGTTGCATATGTGTAAAATGAAATACTCAAACAAAATACAATCCACTCCCTGACTCAATCTAGAGTCCAAGGTAGTCTGTTGAATCCATCAACATCCACCATATGTCAAGTGTCTTGCACAATCAAGAAAACTTGTCAAGGGAATCTCTCAATACATATATATTGAAAACAATAAGTCACACAATATCATCATCATCATGATGTATAATCCATAATCGGAACAAAATCACCATGTACCATAACCGGATCACTTGCACACAAGTGTCCTCAAAGAATAAGTCGATAAAATGTGTCAAGTAGAGCGAGATGTTACAATACTTTATTGATCACAAACAAACAAGTATTTCTAATCCACAAACAAACAAGAATACACAAAATGGCTTAGATAGATGTTACACCTTTACAAACAAGTTGTTCAAAGATATGACTCATTTTTTAATCTTGTTGCCTTCTATAAGACCATGTTGTCATCAAGATGGTTTAGTTTTCTGGTAAACTTAGAATAAATGAGGAAAAAAATAAACTCACAAGTATAGAGAGGACTTTATATCATAAGTTCTCCTTCTTTTCTCTATTTTCTCCTCTTGTCTCTTCCTTGGATTGAGCTTTTATTCTTCTCCAATAAGTTATGGTAGTTCAACTACCTTTCTTTTGTTAAGATTTAGTTATCTTAACCAATAAGTTGAGACAAGTAAATAATAATAAATAAATAAGGGTCTATCTTTAAATAATAACTAAATAGGTGGGACCCCTAACTTTTTCTTGTTTAAATCTAAACTAAATATATTCCCTCCTTGTTGCTCCATTTTTCATCACTTTAATGATAAAAAAAATATGAAATATAACACCCAAAAAATATTCTAGAACATTGGCCTTATAACTCCCATCCTCATAGCCAAATATTTTAGTTTTCAAAATTAAAATATGACTGTTTCCAAAAATTAGAACTATATTGATGTTGTCCAAGAGAAATAAGTATAAATGTATCCTTGTTGTCCAAAAACATCTTGTCATCTTACAGAAATAAAATAAAATATATTCTCAAGAAATCAAATTAAAACCCATATTTACTATGAGAGGAAGTCTTCTTCTTTTCCCTACTACTTTCTTCTTTTGACCCTTCCACCGACTTGTCTTATGCAATATCCTTAAGATACCTCTGCCACTCTTGGAAACTCTGCCATTGCTACCCTTGTTGAATAAAACTCATCCTAAAGAAAGATTTAAATTAGAATATGAAATTTTTTTAACTATCCATTCATTAACACTCTACCTAAATAAAATCAAAATATTGGCTCTATCATTCACAACATAAGAATATGCAACCAATCCATTGATACAATCCATCACATATCAAATTTAATAACAATTTCATTGGAACGGGGAGTTGTAGGGCCATCGAGAAAATGGGGGGCTTTGTAATGAATGAAAAATGATAGTATGGTTGAGAATGAATAAATGGATATTGTTCAAGCAAAAAGAAGAAACTTATTCTTATGAAAACAATGTCTCCATATCATAATTTCCAATTCAATTCGTCATCCAATCCTTTTCCATCCCTTCCTCTTAAAAATCAAATTCATAATGATAGAACATGGAATAATTTAAATGTTCTTGGGAAAATGAGGGGCATATAATTATAGGAAAATAAAATAATGAATGGGAATGAGACGAATACTGTTCCATATTATAAATTATCATTTACTCTATTCCATGATCAACATTAATTTCCTCTGCTGAAAATATGTTTTTGTTGGATCATGTTGCCATTGATGCCAAATGATTGATGTCAAAGGTCAAAGGATTGATGTCAAAGATTAGGATTTATGTCAAAGGAACAATGTCTTGTCATAGTATATTGGTGAAGTATGTATTGTCATTATTGTCAATGGATTATCAATGTGTTGTCATATGATGCATAGATGAATATGGATCGATGTGTTTTCATTGATGGTTTGATGGATTCATGTATTGATCATTGGATCATGTGATCATGCATGGAATCAATGACAAAGGGACAATGTCATGGTGATGTATTGTCATGCATTATTCCAGTTGGATTGATGTAAAGATGACTCATTATTGTCTTGTCATGGTTGATAGGGAGTACAAATGGATGAACTCCAAATTGGTCCCCTTATGGTGAAATCCCTCATAGGAAGACGCTTTTTGGTTGAGTTATCCTAGAAGTATGGTTAGAGAACCCGTGCTTAATTGTGGAATAATGAGATGAATATTAGTGAATTTGTCAGTGAAACTATCCTATATGGATATTTATTGTCATGCCATTTCTGGTGGTGTAATGTCCCCAAGGTCGAGCCCTGTTGTAAATCATGTTTATGAAATGAATTGTAATTATGTTTTTATAGGCTGGTGAGCCAAGTTAATATCAGCTGGTGGGATTATCTGATTATTAGGCCAGAGAGCCTAAGTGTTGAAGACCCAGAGCCTGGTTTTATACATGTATCTATGCAGAACATTAATAAAATTATAAACACCACTGCATGCAGACCAACCACAATGAATCAGTGATGGGGGACTAAGAATCCACAGAGTGGGTAAGGGATTAGGGGCTGTAAGGTGGGAAGAGGGGCTAAGTGTTGAACCTAGGGGCTTAAGTCCTTGGGAATAATATTTTAATATTATTCCAAAATGACCATCTGAAATATATGTTTTATCCTAAGTTATTTTGGAATGAAAAGTGACTTCCAAGTGGGGAGGAATTCATGCTGATGGAACGCATGCAGCTTCATCGGTGACAAGTGTCAAACCAAGCACATGCAGTTAAAACTATGGAAATGAGCCATGTTGGGGGTTTCGCTTCCATTCCCGTCGACTCCTATGTAGGTTCCTCCTCCAGTCCACCATCGATCGTCTGAACGTGAGTCCGATATGACCTCTGCAGAAATAACCTCGTGCATCTCTGAAACCGTGGAAAAGGCATGTGTTTGTTTTTGGGAAAGATGATACACCTTCTATTCTGAACCATCGAGCCTGTGTCAACCCCTGCGTGGATTTTTGGTCACGCGTCCCTGAGAAAAACTTAATCGTGAGTCTATCTCGCGATTGTTGAGCCTGTTTCAAAAGCCTATGTCTGTTTTCTCATTGGCTGTTGTGGCCACGTAATGTTGGACTGTGCGTGGCCTGCTGGCCAATGTAAGTTCATGTTGAGCCTATGTGTAGCCTCTCTCTAGGTGAGGGAGTTGGTTGTTGTTGGAAGAGGTAGGTTGTTAGGCCTGTGAGAAACTCTCTTCAGGTGAGAGAGTTTCTTGGGAAGTGGTTTTCTCCCAGAGAAGGTCCAGCACCAGCTACGGGCTCTAAGACTTCCTGATCTGGCCTGTTGCTGAGACCTAGAGAGGGAGGTGTAGCACCGATGGACTGTTCTTGTGAAGGTGTATACTCCCGGGCAGAACATGCATGTGGGGAATGAGAGTCCATGAGTAGTGGGCGTAAGAAGGCTTCCTGGGAAGAATCTTTCCAGTTATCCTGTGTTGTTTTCCCTATAACCTCAGCGTAGCCTAGGATTCCTTACCTTGGAAGGAGCTTAGTCCCAACTCAGGGGTGACCCACTGTTACGCTTGATGAGAAGCGTGGTCTAAGGCTGGGAGGTTTGTGGAAGGCCTACACGTGGTTGGTGGAATCACCACAGTATCAAAGATAAGTACCAGATTATGCTTTAATTATGTTTTGCATGCTTGTGTTGCCTATATTTATCATGTATTCCGTTGTAACCATGAATTACTGTTAATTCCATTAAATCTGCATGTTAGCAATAGTCTAGTGCTTACTCTGAGTTAAATGTGTTTCATTTGTTTAAAATTCATGTTATATATAAATAAGTATGAGATTGTTGTTCCGCACAGTAGCATTGGCCTGGCCCTGGGGATGACGGTTGGGGGAATGTTACAGTATGGTATCAGAGCATTATTGTATGGTATTAGAGCCATGGTTACAATGCTAAGCCTAGATGGGCCAGATAAATGGTCTTTGGACTGAGGTTTTGAGAAGCAATTGTGTCTGGAGGACTAATTTTAGACCTCAGACTATTTCTGAGTGTCAACGGACTACTTGACCATGTTACAAAGCTCAGGAGGGATAACTCCTTTGAAGTGTTCAAAGCGAGATGGATATCGAAACCATCACATAGAAATTAAGTTCGGGAAGGAGAACACTCAGTCGTTGGGTAGAAGTCATTGAGGAGTGAATCGGACTGTCAGAATTCTCCATGGAGAGCTCGTGAAATCGCAAGGACCATAGGATCCAGTGGAGTTGTAAGGTGGTTAGGAGTTGGAAGAATGCACCACCCTAATATCAAGAATCAACGCAAACCATTGAGCATGGTCAATATAAGCCGTTGATCTCATTTCAACCCACGTCGTTGGATCATTTCATGAATTCAAGGTTCGTGAGTTTGGAGGGTAGACCAAATTCTTGGTTTCATGAAGTTTCGAGTTACGAGGAGCAGGGAAGGAGATCCAAACCATTGGATCCAAGCCACGGGAGAACCGTTGGATCAGAACCTTCACAGGGTATCGCGTATCAGGGGTTGAAAGAATTTATTTTTTGACTGCGAAGTCATGAAGTGCCAAGCACCGAGGGCTCGTATGAACACATAGCACATCCGTTAGGTGGGGGTCTGGAATAGGGGACTTTGTGGGGGTTCCCCAAAACGTTGAAAAGATATGTGTTGTCAATCTGAGAGAGGTCTAATCGTTGGATTTCACTTGGAATGGATGTGGACACATGGGTGTGTACCACGTGCTACTAGGTCGAAAAGAAAAGTGAGCATGGTGGGACCTGATGATGTCGTTGAAGGTGTCGTGGACCCTCCTGAGTGTGTGAATTTCCATGGTGGATATGGGTGATAGCTATGTTGTGGGCCCGGAGGGAAAGGAAAATGAATTTTTTGAATTCGGGGATTGTAGCAACAAGAAGTTGGGAGTCGCTACATCGTGAACTCCTGGGCATCGAAGACCCGAAAACCAAAGTTACGAAATTTTTGAAAACAAAAGAACCATCGAGGATTTAACTGTTGGATCCTTGTGGACCGAGAACCCCAAAACTAGAAGTCCCAAAAGAAAGTATGAGAGTCTTGTGGATCAAAACCCTGAAACCCAAGTCTCAAAGTCCCGAAGTCCCGAAAAGTGCAGAGGCAAAAAGAGCTCAAAAAACTTAGTGGATTCAAAACGTTTTTCTTATTCACGTTGGTTTATGAATGTTGAAGTTGTATTAAGGGTTTAAGACCTGACAAACTTTGGTTGACTGCATGTTGTGTGTGTAGAGTTCAATGAGTGTCAGGACAGCTAAGAATCGATGTCGAGAATAGAAATGGAGGAGGTGCAGATTGCCTCTGAATCAGAGAATGAAAGAGAAGGAAGGGATGTCAACCGAAGAGTCGAAGGATCGAACTCCAATGGGCATGGAAGAGAATTGGATAAGGAAGGACATATGATGAAACTCATTGAAATATTACAGAAACATGCCCAGGCTCACCGAGCTGATAGCCGAAAGCTCATGAGGGTCAGGGATCAGTAGGGTGAATTCAACTTAAAAATGTTTAAGAGCCTGGAAAGAATAGAAAGGAAATTGGAAAAGGAGAGTGACACAAGCAAAACAGGGAGTCACAAGACCCCTAAGAGGAAAAGAATATTGAGGAGTGGTAGCAGACATCATCGTCGCTCCCCAAAGAAATCCAGTAGGGAAGCACACAATAGTTCAAGTCCGTCTCCTACCAGAAAGCACAGGAGATCTGGAGTGGATGAATTGAAAGGGGAAATGAACAAGATCAAGCCTCCAACGTTCAATGGAGAACATAAGAAGGAAGAAGATGATGAAACATGGTTGCTTGGAATGAGGAAATATTTCCAACTGTAGAATTATTCCTCTCATGCAGAAGGAAGAATTGCGATGTATCAACTAAAAGGAAAATCATCCATGTGGTGAGATCATTTTGTGCAGGTGCAACACATTAGGGAGAAAGATATCACTTGGAAGGAGTTCAAGAGGTATTTCGAGAAGAAATACCTAACTAAAAGATACTATGACAGAAAGATGAAGGAGTTATTCGAACTCAAGCTGGGCAGCATGACCATTGATGAATATGAATGAAGATTTTTGGAACTACTGAAGTATGTTCCATTCATCAAAGATGAGGTTGTCAAGATTCAAAGGTATCTGAGTGGACTGCCACCTGCCATGGGTGACAAGATTCAGTATGATGATCCTAAGACTATGGAAGAAACAATAAGAAGGGATAAATGCTTATATGAACAACAAAGAGAAAAGCCTACCTTTCGGAAGGCTTGGGATGATCAGAAGAAGTTCAGGAAAGAGTAGAGACAGAAGGGAAACAAACCTCCCTTTTTCAGAAACAGTCCTCTAGGACAGCCATCATTTAGAGAACTGAGGATGGATAAAGTGGGGGAACAAAGGTAGAGATAGACACCCATTCAGTGTTGGGGTTGTAAAGAGAACCACAAGTATAGAGATTTTCCCCATGAAAATGGCAAAGCAAGAATTGTCCATAATGCTCAGCAAGCTAAAACAATGGAGGATATGAGCAGTAGAATGCCAAGAATCTATGCAGCCCTAGAAAACAAGCAAGATGAATTTCAATTGCACATGATTGAAGTGGAAGGTATGATTAACAACCGACCATTTATTATTTTAATTGATTCAGAGGCCAACCATAGTTATGTAGATCCTAGGGTGGTGGAAAGTTTTCATTTAATAAGAAGCAAACATGAAAAGTATTGGTTGGTACAGTTGGCTACAGGAACCAAGAGGAAATTCACTGAGTTGGTTAGGTCTTGTCCTGTGGACATGAAAGGATTGAGCACAAAGCCTGAATTGAATATTCTTCATTTAGGTTCTTATGACTGTTTAATTGGGATGGACTAGTTGGACCAACACCATGCCCTCCTGGACTGTCGTAACAAGAAGTTTACATGCCTGGATGAGGAGGGGAATCGAAAAATAGTCCAAGGAATTCCCAGAGCTATGGTTGTAAGAGAAATCTCAGCAATGCAGCTGAAGAAGTGCTACAGAAAAAGTTGTCAATTGTTTGCAGCCCGTGTGGAGGAAGCATCCAGAGATGAAGTCTCAAAGATCGGAGACCATGTGTTACTAACAGAGTTTGAAGATTTATTTCAGGCGGTAACCAGACTACCTCTAAAGAGAGATATCGATTTCTCTATAAATTTGATGCCTAGAGCAGCTCCAGTGTCGAAATCTCCTTATAGAATGAGTACGCCAGAGCTTAAAGAGTTGCAATTGTATCTTGAAGAGATTCTAAAGAAGGGGTACATTCACCCAAGCGTGTCACCTTGGGGTGCCCCAGTCATGTTCATGAAGAAGAAGGATGGGACATTGAGGTTGTGCATTGATTTCAGACGGTTGAACAGAGTAACTGTCAAGAACAAGTACCCTCTGCCGAGGATTTATGATCTTTTCGATCAGTTTAAAGGTACAAAAATATTTTCGAAGATAGATCTTAGATCGGGATATCACCAAGTAAGAATAAAGGATGAAGACATCATCAAGACCACCTTTAGAACAAGGTATGGTCATTATGAGTTCACAGTGGTACCATTTGGGCTGTCGAACGCACCTGTTGTTTTTATGTGCTTGATGAATGGTGTATTCAGGGACTATCTAGACAAATTTGTCATAGTATTCCTGGATGACATTTTGGTGTATTCCCAGTCAGAGGAAGAGAATGAACAACACCTGAGAATGGTGCTGCAAGTGTTGAGAGAACACCAACTTTATGCCAAGTTGAGAAAAAGCTCATTTTATCAAAGGAAGATCCATTACTTGGGGCACATTATTTCAGAAGAAGGGATCATCGTGGATCCTGAGAAGGTTGAGGCCATCAGAGAATGGTCAACGCCAAGGAATGTGGCAGAAGTTATATCCCTTATGGGTCTGGCGGGCTATTACAAAAGGTTTATAGCAGGATTCTCAAAGATAGCTCACCCTATCACTTCTTTGCAAAGGAAGGAGAAAACGTTTCAGTGGATTGAAGAGTGTGAGAAGAGTTTCTAGTGATTGAAGTAGTTGTTAACCACCACTCCAATATTGAGGATTGCAGATCCAAATATGGATTTCATAGTGTGCACAGATGTGTGTAAAGAAGGGTTGGGAGGATTTCTCAGTCAGAATGGATTTGTAATCTTTTATGAGTCCAGGAAGCTGAAAGAGCACGAAATCAATTATGCCACTCATGATTTGGAGTTGGCAGCAATCATTCACACTCTGAGGAAATGGAGACATTACCTCATGGGAAGGAGGTTTGAACTCAGAACAGACCATAACGGTCTGAAATATTTGTTTGATTAGGCAACCTTAAAGGCTAGACAAATTAGGTGGCTGGAATTTTTGTCTCAATACGACCTCGATATCAAGCATATCAAAGGGAAGGAAAACAAAGTGGCCAATGCACTCAGCAAAAAGGTGCATGACTTACATGCTTCATCCATTAGCATGTATAGGACTGATATTAAGGATAGAATTTTGGAAGTTGCAAATGCAGATTTGTAGTACAGAGACTTGGTAGCAAAGCTACAATAGAGTGAGAGACCACAGAAGGAGGAAAGTTACACTTTGGAAGCTGATGGAATACTTCTATACAAAAACAGAGTGTATATACCCAATGTCCATGATTTGAAACTTGCAATTCTAAGAGAAATGCATAACATGAATTATGTCGGACACCATGGATATCAGAAGACTTTGGCAGCAGTCAAAAGCCATTAATTTTGGCCGGATATGAAGAGAGAGATCGTTGAATACATCGCCAGATGTATGGAGTGCCAGAAATTTAAAGTTGAGCATAGGCACCTAGCAGGGTTGCTGCAACCTTTTCCCATTCCTAAATGGAAGTGGGAAGTGCTGACAATGGATTTTATTATGAGATTGCCCAGAAAAAGAAAGCTGCATGATTCGATCATAGTGGTGGTGGACAAGCTTACAAAAGATGCCCATTTTATTCCACTGAAAACTACTCACAGGGCAGCAGATGTTGTTGATATTTTATTAAAAGAAGTGGCACACTTGCACGGAATTCTTAAAACAATTGTGTCTGATAGGGACCCGAAATTCACCTCGAATTTCTGGAAAGGATTGTTCAAAGGATTCTGAATGAATCTAAACTTTAGTACAGCGTATCATCCTGAGTCTGATGGACAGACAGAGAGGGTGAACAGAGTAATAGAAGACATGCTGAGAATGTATGTGATGGACAAACCATCAAGATGGGAAGACTACCTACATTTGGTAGAATTCGCCTACAATAATGAGTATCATGCATCGTTGAAGATGAGCCCATTTGAATCACTTTATGGAAGAAAGTGCAAAACTCCAATGACCTGGGATAATCTAGCTGATAGAGTAGTAGTTGGGCCAGAGTTGCTTAAGGAGATGGAGGACCAAATGATAAAAATTAAGCAGAATTTGAAAGTTGCCCAGGACAGGAAAAAACGTTATGCTAATAAGAACATAACCCATAGAGAATTAAAAGTGGGTGATCATGTTTTCCTGAAATTGAAAACTAACAGGAGTTCCCTGAAGATGGGAAGTTGTGCCAAGTTGGCAACCAGATTTTGTGGGCCATTTGAGATCCTGGAAAGGATTGGGCCAGTTTCATACATGATTGCATTACCTCCATCTATGACTGTACATAATGTGTTTCATGTTTCATTGCTTAAGAAATATATACCTGATGCTAATCATGTTATCGATTGGAATGTGATTCAGGTGGAACAAGAAGGTGTCCTGTAAGTGCATCTTGTGTGCATATTGGGCAGGAAAAACAAACAGCTCCGAAATCGATCTATAGGGATTGTAAAGGTCCAGTGGACCTGGTACGGTCCTGAGGATGAAACATGGGAGAATGAAGATGTTATGCGGGCAGAGTACCCACATCTTTTTGAAAATTTTGAAAAGCTTGCAGATGCAGTGTAAGGTTTCACTGAGGACAGTGAAAAAATAAGGGAGGGGGATTGTAATGACCCCAAGGCCGATCCCTGTTGTAAATCATCTTTATGAAATGAATTGTAATTATTTTTTTATAGGCTGGTGAGCCAAGTTAATATAATTTGGTGGGCTTATGTGATTATTAGGCCAGAGAACCTAATTGTTGAAGGCCAAGAGCCTGGTTTTGTACATGTATCTATGCAGAATATTAATAAAATTATAAACACCACTGCGTGCAGACCGACCACAATGAATGAATGATGGGGGACTAAGATTCCATAGAGTGGGTAAGGGATTAGGGGCTGGAAGCTGGGAAGAGGGGAAAAGTGTTGAGCTTAGGGGCTTAAGTCCTTGGGAATAATATTTTAATATTATTCCAAAAAGACCATGTGAAATATATGTTTTATCCTAAGTTCTTTTGGAATGACAAATGACTTCCAAGTGGGGAGGAACGCATGTTGATGGAACGCATGCATTTTCATGGGTGACAAGTGTCAACCCAAGCACATGTAGTTAAAACTATGGAAATGAGCTGTGTTGGGGGTTCCGCTTCCATTCTCGTCGATTGTTGCGTAGGTCCCTCCTCTAGTCCACCTTCAATCGTCTGAATGTTAGTCCGGTATGACCTCTACAGAAATACCCTCGTGCATCTCTGAAACCGTGGAAAAGGCCTCTGTTTGTTTCTAAGAAATTCGATACACCTTCTGTTTTGAACCGTCAAACCTGTGTCAACCCCCACGTGGATTGTTGGTCATGCATCCCTGACAAAAACTTAACCGTGAGTCTATCCCACGATTGTTGAGCTTGTTTGGGAAGCCTGAGTTTGTTTTCCTGTTGGCTATTGTGGCCACGTAGTGCTAGACTGTGCATGGCTTGCTGGCCAGTGTAAGTTCATGTTGAGCCTGTGTGTAGCCTCTCTCCAGGTGAGGGAGGTGGTTGTTGTTGGAAGAGGCAAGTTGTCAGGCCTGTGAGCAACTCTCTTCAGGTGAGAGAGTTTGCTGGGAAGTGGTTTTCTCCCAGAGAGAGTCCACCACTGTTAGGACCACATATTGTACCCTTTTTGCCCATACTTTTTGCTATTATTTTACCCTTCATCACCTACATTTTGACTTATACTATCATTCCACTTGATCATTCCAAGGTACATAACGTCCTTTCTCATTACTACACGTTTA
>ML778982.1:2109138-2125543 GCA_009831015.1 Picea engelmannii
CTCACATTCTTCATATCTGTTCCTACAAAGTTTTGTTTATACAAGATTGATCTTCTTGAGTCCGCAGTGTTATTTCCTCTGTTAAATTTTTTGTTTAAAGTTCTACGTGAAAGGGTTATCTTTGTATTAATGGTGGGACTTTGTTTTATTATGAGGTACCCACCAGAAGTTCTAGGCATAAATCCTCCTAGCCAGGGTCACGTTACAAACCAGGCACAGCCACTGGAGGTCGTGGCATTTTAAGTTAAGTAGGCTAGCATCCCTATGGACCTCAACTATACATTCGATTTTATAAATTGAAGTTTAATACTTTTCTAACACTTTCCTATGATGGTCGAATGCAGGGATGTTCACTCCTCGGTGCAGGTACCGGCCTATGCTCAACGTGACAAAGGTACTTTGGTTCCATAAAAATGGCTCTCAAATCACTCCTTAAAAACAAGCATGGAAGTCATGATTATGTTCGCAGTGTTTCTGTTGTGATGACTATTTTGGGAAAAGGCTTATCTTTGGGGTTCTGTACATTACCCCTGTGATTTAATGTATTTGGAACAATTTTACTAGTTATAATGGCCATTATTGCTTGATCTTGTTGATGACAGTCTGTGTAGTCTTCTGTTATCGAAAACTGTCTAATTGGATTTTTCTTGGAAAACTTTCTGACAAAAATATGAAGCAATTGTTTGCTAGTTATTCTATAATGGAAAATGCCACAGTCTTGAATTTCTTATATTCTTTCTGTGCATAGGATAATTAGGAAGTGTCTATGTTAATGATGTATCGACGAATTCATTGATTCGTTTCCCCTGTAGTAAGATGCTAGCATGATTAAATCGTCCTGTTTAGGATAGTCCTACTCCCTGGATTCTGTTCACTCCCCTATGTTTCATCGTTCTAGACTATGAATGAATTTTTTTTTCCCCCTTGATTTAAATTTACAGAATGGAATAAAAGCATATATTAGTGTTGTTCATTCATTGTTAAATATTCGGTTCTGTTTAAAGTTTGAACTTACATATGCATGTAATAGTTCTGTTCGTGCATTGATACCTAATCGAATCTGTATTTCTTTTCTAAAGGTTGGAATACATTTACGCATATATATTCACTTTGTTCGTTCATTGATGTGTATATTCGAATCTGTTTAAGGTTTTGAAACCTATATATATACATGTATTCACTTTGTTCGTTCATTGATATACATACTCGATTCTGTTTAAAGTTTTGAAACATATATATATACATAGATACGCTCTGTTTGTTCATTGATATTCATACTCGATTCTATTTAAAGCTTGGAAACGTATGTACACATATATTACTTCTATTCATTCACTGTTAGGTGTTCGATTCTATATTTTTTTTTAAGGAATAAAAATTACTTCCAGAAAATAAATCTACAATTAAATCCTACAGTCTATTTACTGAATTTTGAATAGCCATTGTCTAGGTTATTGCATGAATATCATCGTTAAGGATCCCATTAAAAAAACAACCAATTTGTCCAATAGAGGTAGAATACTGAATTATTTAGGTACAGGAAAGGACTTACAGTAGTTATGCGATCATTAAAACAGATACCAGAACTCTTTTTTGTATAGCTATAACATGTACAGTATATCTAACAAAGCAATTCATTCTAACAGATGGAGTTTAGAGTAACATATCTGAACTATCTTGCGGAGAAAACAAAGATAACAACCACATTCCTCCCAACTATAGAACCGAGCAGCGACGATTACTTGCCCGATTCACCCCCTAGCCTGACCATGAGTCCATAAGGGCGAACTTGAAAATCCCTCCATAGCATTGTCCTTCAAATTCAGTCACTTTTATCCTTTCCTCACACCCTTCCAGTGTTCATAACAGCGAGTGAAAGAAAAGAAAATCACAACTAAACTCTTTTTCCCAGCATACCCAACAACATCTTGCCTCCTCACATATGCTTATTTGTAACTTGCCTAGGTATTTTCCCTTCCTTGGAATTTTCGCAGCTTTCTAAATCCCTAATTTTCAAGGGCTCCCAATGGCCAAATTATTAATTTTCCACTTGTAAAAATCAGCCCAGGGGTAGTTCCAACATGTTCCCCACTCATGGAGTCATGGTCAACTACTTTCAACATGGTTGTTCCATTTGTCTTCCTGCAATTAATATAAAATATTATGTTTTTTAACAAGTGTCATTGTCAAATAGTTAGTTGCGTCAAATCAAAATTCTTCCCAATAGTCATAATAATTTATTACAATTAACAAATTCGAAATTTGAAATTTCCATAAATGGCAAAAAAATTTCAAATTCGAATTTACCAAAAATGGAATAATTTCCCAGAAAATTAAATTTCCAAATATCTTATTTTGGGGGATGTCATAATGGTATGATGGTATAAATCTGTGTTGCAGGGTCTGACATGGTTTTTTGCAGGTTTTCATGATTACATGTTGGCATACATAATTGATGTATGTATGGTGATGACATATGGTTGAGTGTTGAAAGACTATCTTGGATGCATGGTACTAACCCTAGAGTGTGGATTGAGACACTTTTTCTGTTGAGGAACAATGATGGTTGTGAAAGTGAAGCTATGGAAAATTGGTTATGAGATATATCATGATGATGATAGCTAGATATGTCATTGATATATTGAGGAACACTTATCGTACATGTATTTTTGGATTCTTAGTATTTGCTGTAGTGAATGATGGTTAAGGCATAATTGTTGGGGTACATGGCTAGTACATATTTGAGTTCCATTTGATATATCCTATGATTTATTGTTAGAGGCATATTTGTTGGATATCTCGGTGCATGTTTTTGGCATGAGGATGGGCTACATAATGGGACATGTATTTGATGAGTTGATGAGGTGATCATGTTTTACATCATTGATGAGTTATAGCTTGATCTATAGTTGATTCATGATTGGTACACTTTTTAGAGGCACCTACCAGAGGTATGATTGGCACATGGCTTATGGTTGATATGGCATACATGTGTGAGAACAAATCTTGATTTTAGTTCATCTTGTTGAGGTTTGGTGCATGGTTGATGAAATTTCTTGGTACAAGTGGTGATACATGTTTGGTGCAGTTGTTGATATATGGATTGATATAGTTGAGACACTTGCTATGATACTTGATATTTGAGATACATGGTTGGAACTTGGTTCATGGTGGAGGCATATTATGAGTGATATGACACTTGTTTGAGGCACATGGTTGGAATGTTGGTAGAGGCATATGGTTGATACACTCCATTGATGATATCTTATGGCATATTGTATGGTATTGATATACATTGTTGATGTACATGGGTGTTGTGCATGGTTGGCACACAATATGGCACATGATGTGCTTGGTTGATATTCTTTTCATGATTATTTATTCATTGTTAACATATCTTTTGCTTCATGATGTATGGTATGGCACACGTTTGATGCATGGATAGGTCCAAGGATCATCATAGGAATAGAGGATCATTCTTGAATACGTCGATCTATGTTCATTTGAGCAATAGTATTTTTCAACAGAAGAATATTGCAGTGGTAGCATATTGTTCATATTGCAGAGAAGATAGGGGGAGACATACCCATAGGGGGGGTCATTCTTCTTGCCATGATTTCAGGAGGATATATTTATCATATGTAAAGGTAAATACTTGAAAAATATCCCTATACTTGGAGAAAGAGAATAGAGACATGGTTCTAGGGGGAGCGTTGGTCATAGGGGGAGCATGAACAATATATCTTCATAATTACATCAGAGTGATATCCCTTATTCAAAAAGGGAGATATTACTCGGAGGAAGATCAAGGAATATAGGCAGGGCGAACAACCAAAAGGAGAGTTTAGGAAGGGGGAGAAGCCCCAAGGAGAGAACTACCCTTTTCCATTGATGTCAATGGGGGAGATATAGTCACATTGATGTGATTGAGATGATTATTGATGTAGATCAATGCCTTGTCTACACGCTGCCATCCATGATTGGAGTTGACATCAATGTTGGTATTGCCATCAATGCCAAAAGGGGATATTGTTGGATAATGTTTTCATTGATGCCAAAGGATTGATGTCAAAGGATTAATGTCAAATGTCAAAGGATTGATTTCAAAGATTAGGATTAATGTCAAAGGAAAAATGTCTTGTCGTATTATATTGATGAAGTATGTATTGTCATTATTGTCAATGGATTGATTAATGTGTTTTCATGTGATGCATAAATGAATATGGATCGATGTTTTCATTAATGGTTTGATGCATTCATGTATTGATCGTTGGATCATGTGATCATGCATGGAATCAATGACAAAGGGACAATGTCATGGTGATGTATTGTCATGGGTTATTCCAGTTGGATTGATGTAAAGATGAGTCATTATTGTCTTATCATGGTTGATAGGAAGTACAAATGGATGAACTCCAAAGTGGTCCCCTTATGGTGAAATCCCACATGGGAAGACTCTTTGTGGTTGATTTATCCTAGAAGTATGGTTAGATAACCCATGCCTAATTCTGGAATAAAGAGATGCAGATCAATGAAACTATCCTAGATGGATAGTCCTTGTCATGCCATTTTCGATGGTATGCGTAACGTCACATAACTCCTCACGGTTTGAGAGTTATGGCCTTATGAAGTTGGAGGACCCTCATATGTTGGCTTGAAGCCCCAAAAGGTCAAAGAAGTCAAAGTTATTACAAAGAAGAAATTATTTAAATAATAAAGTGAAGTGATAAACTCAAGAGAATTATTTAAATAATAAAGTAAATGGAGACCTTTCTAATTATGGAAAGTAGTTATAAGAGGGTTAACCCTAAAATGAGGAAATTGGGTTAAGTGGTCAAGTGGCTATTGGATATATGGACAAGTGGCCAATTGGACAAATTTGGACATAGGAGACTATGTGGAAAAAGTGGCTATGTGGACAAAGTTGCCAAGAAGATGCTTCTAAAGAAGTTACTTGGAAAGTATAAATAAGAGGAAAGGGTCTCTTGTAGAAATCATCTCTTGAGCATATATTGAATATCTATTTTGAGTGAGAGATTGACTGGAGGATCTCATGGATGCATCAAATTTTTCATAAGTCTGAGATATTGACGACGAAAGTTTTAGAATTTCATAAACCCTAGTCTCTGAAGGAGTACACGAGCAGCAGTGGGTTAGAGCTCATAAATACATGGGCTACAGCGAGGTAGGGCACATACACACACAGGCTGAAGGATGTCAGAGAACATACAGTTGAATAAATTCATGGAGACTTGAATGTGAGTTGGTTCCAGGTTCCTAAAGGATGAAGCAAGTTCTAAATATGCATTCTATGGGCTTAGGTTTGCTATAGAAGTTTTGGTATGGTTACATGATTGTCTTGATGGATACTCTTGCTTATTGTAATGGTGAATGCTTAAGGAATTCTTGCTATGGATTTTGTGATATGGTTTATGTTGATTGATTGATAGAGTGAGAAGCATTCTTATGTTTCAGTACTTATATGGTTTCCATAGTATACTAGTTACTTATGATTAAGTAACATTCATATTGTATGGTTGAGGAGAATAAGTTGTTGGAAAGCATAGATGTATTGTGATTGGTTCTGGTACAGATTGGACAATGAAAGGCAGAAGTGGATGTGACAGAAGGCTGCAGAGGATATGAGTTTTTTTCAAGAAGAGAAAAGACTAGTTGTTCATAAGGCATACATAGGTTGTAGTACAGACATGCCACGTACATACACGAGTTTTACTACTGGTAGGGCGCATACATATGCATCTTGCACTACTGATAGGCCGCATACCTGTTGATAGATTGGTATCTATAGAGGATTGAATATTCTTCTTAGTTGGTGTTGAGTTGTGTAAGTTGAGTCTTGCATTGCAGAGATGGTGCTCTTGTGGAGTTGTAACTCTATTCAGTTGTTGTTGATAAACCCAAGGATTGTAGTCCATAATAAAAAGAAAACTGTGCATACATCTTGTTTTCTTTGTGTTCATTGTGGTGATGACTTGTTGATGATATATGTTTTTGTTATCTGTTGTGGATATATGTTCATTATAAATGACAGTAATGAGTGATGAGTAAATGGTGATTGCTAACTAAGGATTTTTGTGAAGGGAATTTTAAAAATATCCCTACACTGATTCACCCCCCCTCTCAGTGTGCTCGGTGTGTCCAACAATTGGTATCAGAGTGGGCCTTCACTATAAGACTTAATTGGTAGACGTATTTGATCGAAATTGTTCAAAAAATAGTTATGCAACAGTGGGAAAATAATGACTTAAGGGAATTGATGGAATCGGAATTCGGGGAATAACTTATGGAAAGTGAGATGTATGAGGGGAATATGTCATGTATGCATGACAATCAATAAGACTCGTAACCAAAAATAGTTATAAATTTAAAGGAGGATACTTCTGATATTCTCTTGAATCTCATAATGGAGGGAAGAAAGGGATAACAGAAGATGCGAAGAAATCAAAACCAACTATGCTACAACAATGTTGAAAGAAAAAAATTATTCCATCAGTGTTTCAAAAGGAGGATATCGTAACATATGTATATTAACTTATTCTTATTGATCAACAATATCTAGATAATTGACTTCAATATGGAAAAATTGATCCTGACCTTCATCTCAACAAAAGATCATGCAATCAAAATAGAACTGAAAAAGACAAAGACAAAACTAAATAAACCAAAAACCCGATTTACCCCTCCCCCCCTTGTTTTTTTATTTACAAAAGGAAGGGAAAAACATTTTTGGAGTTAGGTAGGATGACAGTTTGCGTAGAGAAACACATCATCTATTTTACATGGATTATTAACAACTTGAAAGGCGATGCATGAAGAATTTTGATCAGCCTGCCAACCAACAAATGCATGTGGCAAGGGTAATGGGCATATCAAGATCCAGAAAAAGTGATTACCATATTGCAGGACCTTCCAACCAACAAGATGGGATTTAGGCTTGATATTGAAAACATGAGTATGATCAATAACATTGGAATGATGGTTAAAAGTTTCGATGTTGAGGATGGAGTTAATGGGATCTGTAAGCATCATATGGTCATCACATACAATCTCTTGGTTGGGAAAATAACTACCATGTAACAAGGGAGAAAATAAAGGATTCAAATGAATAGGAATCCCTTTAAATATGTCATAATCAAACGAAATCATGCATGCAAGGGAGATATGTATATATTCATTGAATTCTTCAACCTCTTTGAATTGAAACAATGGGTTTGTGAAAGAATTATGTAATGTAAAATATTTATTATACTTATGGGAATTTTCAAAAGGAGATTCAACATATGACTATACATGGCCCCTTGAATCCCCTCTTTCATTTTATTCAGAATGGTCATGATAAATATGAGGGATAGTTTTATTGAAATCAAGAGAATCCTCCCTGTCGGATTTATCCAAGAAGAGTACTTCATTGGACAGAAGTTGAGCCTGAGTAGGATATATGTCAAAAAGGTCCTATTTAATGAAGAATACATCAAACAAAGTGTCATCAGAATTAAGGTGGGTAGGATTATCATGGTATGAATCATCACATCCTTCTACAAAAAAAACAATACTAGACATATGATTGTCTTGTTGACTAGTCAAGAAGAGATGATGATTCGTGTGATATTCATGTTTATATTTTAAGAAAAATCCATAGTTTAACTCTTTTTGAGGTCCATTGAAAAATTTACATCAGGATGGATCATGAATACATTCTAGAAGATATTCAAAATGATGCAAGGTAGGTGGAGAAGGAAAATCGATAAAAAAAAATTATGAAAATTGATTTTCCTATGAAAATTGATTTTCCTATGAAAATTGATTTTCCTATGAAAATTGGATTGGGTTCTATACGTATAGACTAGTCTCCTTCTTTACCATGAAGGGAAAGTGGAAAAATATCTATAGAAGTATGTATATCATAAACCCCAATAGATTGAATAATTTAAGGAAATCATCAATATGGTTATGAGAAGATTCCCATGAGTTTCCCTCGAAAACAGGACAACTAACCATACATAATTTTCCATTCAAGCTCAAATTGGATTTATACATGAACATGAAAGTTAGGATTCATGAAAAAATAAAATATTAAAATAGAAAATAAACAGTAAATAAAAAAATAGAAAATATTAAAATACAAGAAACCAGGGAAATATGGATAATGGGGTTCTTTTTTAACTCCCAGTATGGTCGCTAAATAAATGTTGAGGAAAAAAGTATGAAGGACCTCACTCAAACATTTTCGGATCTTGCTAGGCTATAAAAAGATAGTTGGGAATGCTACCCTGGGTTTATAGCCCTAACATCAAAAAAATCACTTGATCCACAAGTAATATATATAAAATACCAAGGATGGTTTTATTTATTATATGTAACTTTGAAAAAAGAAGAAAGTAAAAATATACAAAAGTGTGTACATGTATAAAGAAACAAGGATAAAAAGTAATCTGAAAATATCATTTAAGATACACATGTGAGACAAAAATCAGCCATATGATTTCTTTATATTGATTTCATTCTAAGAAACAAAGAAGACCTTCTCTTTACAAACCCCTGTTGAGGACATAACTATTGAAGAGCACCTTGCTGCCTTCTACAGTTATGTAGACAATCTAAATATTGAAAATAAAGATGTTTGGATGAGAGTCTTTGTCCAGAGCCTTGATGGTGAGGTTAAGAAATGGTTTAGGGGATTCAATCTTGGATCTATTGTTGGGATTGAAGCTTTCAATGATGTTTTCTTGAGGCAGTGGGGGAATAAAAAAGATTTTATGTATTATATCATAGAGTTTGGGTCCCTGAAGAGAAAAGAGGGGGAATCTGTCTCTGATTTCTCCAAAAGATTCAACAAGATGTACAATAAGATCTGTGCTGAGATAAAGCCTACAGAAGCCTCTGCCAAAATCACTTATTATATTTCTTTTGACCCTGATTTCTGCCTCCTGATCAGAGAGAGAAGAAATACTTCCCTGGATCATATGCAAGATGCAGCCCTGGAAGTAGAATCCAATGTGTTGGCAGTTGACAGGCTTAGGAGAAAAGATGACAGAGATAGAGGAGGAGGAAGATCTGAGGCCTCAAATTCTGATTCTTTTGCATATTACCCTCAAGTAGATGAATTAACCAATATGGTGAAGTCCCTATATGCAAAAATGGAGAAGATGAAATTTGAAGGGAAGCAAGTTATATGAATGTCCCAAATATTGATAATAGAGGAAACTTCATGAGGCTGAATAACAATGCTCCTCATATTATGCCAAGGGAACAAAGGGACAAAGATATAAATGATCATAAAATTCAAACCCCTCTCCAAAACAACCTTGTTACTGAAGAGGAAGGGGAAGAAGAGGATATCGACCCTGAAATTCATTGTATTGGAGACACCTCCCGATTTCCCCATTTAACTCAATCTGCATACAAGGAATCCCTCATGAACAGTCAAATAAATGAGCTGAGTAAGGGGGAGAAGGAAAATGATGCTCCCATCAAATACAACCTTCGTTCTAATAAGAAAGAAGGGAAGTCTAACATCCCCAATTAGCCCTCCAGAGTAGAAAATCCTGCTAAAGAGGTAGCAAACAATAGCAAAGAAAAGAAATCTCAAAAACTTCCACCAATAGCCAAAGATTTTGTCCCAGAGGTGAGAGAAATTATGAATCCCTCTTCCTCCTTTATCTTTGAGCATGAGATTCAAAATATCATAATACTTGTCCCTCTTTCAAAGCTATTCAAGCATAAATACTTCAAAAGGTCCCTCTCTAAACTGTTGAAGTCTAAGCCATCTTGTCATTCCACGAACTCAGTGAATCTCCAAGATAAAAATCCAGTAGTCATATTAGGTCCTATGGTAGAAGATAGAGATGATTCATCCCCTCATTTCTACACATCATTGAACATACATGATAAGGTGTTGCATAATTTTCTGATGGACTTAGGGGCATCCCATAATATCATGCCCAAAACTGTCATGGAAGAACTCAGATTGGAAATCACAAAGGCTTATCATGATTTGTATTTTTTTTATTCAAGGAGAGTACAATGTATTGGGGTCATGGATATCATGGTAGCTGATGTTCCTCCCAAGTTTGGCATGCTATTGTCGAGCTCTTGGATAAAAAGGCTTGGGGGAACATTACAAATGGATCTCACATACTCTACCATTCCAGTGTTCGTAGGGGAGCACAGGAGACTGTACAGAGAAGCTCAGTTGGCCTACATTATCAGTGATGAAGAAGATCCCACCAATCATCCTATATTTTCCCTTGATAATGATTTAGGATCCATCTTGTTGTAGCTCATCGATGCCCCTAAACCTCCTCTTGATATCAAAAAGTCCATTACTCTCGGTAAAGATTCTCCCCCAATTACCTCTGTGTGGAAATTGTTTTTCTATGGAGCCTCTTCTAGGGAAGGTGTTGGTGCTGGAGTGGTTTTTGTGTCACCTTTTCATGAAACCATATCCCTGTCATACAAATTAGAGTTTGAAACTACCAATAATGTGGAAGAATATGAAGTTCTTGTTTTGGTTTTGAGGGCTGTAAAAGATATGGGAATCAAAGAGATAGCAGTGGTCAGGGATGTTGAGTTGATTGTCCAGCAGATAAAAAATTCTTATCAGGCCAAACATCCTCGGCTCAAAAATTACAGAAATGAAGTGTGGGATCTAGTTGACATATTTTTCTTGGCTTTCAACATTTCATTTGTTCCCAGAGAAGAAAATTCCATAGTCGATTCTCTAGCTATCTCAACAAGCCAGTTCAGGATCCCACTGCCACCTAAGCTCATGTATGATGTTGAGATTAGATATAGGCCCTATGTACTTGATAATATCAAGCATTGGAAGGTGTTCGAGGATGATCTTGAAATAAGAAGATTTATTGAGTTGGTTGATGATTTCTATGCATTACACATTGATCAGGATCATGATTCTAAGGGTGACCCTCCCCCTGAAGTATTTTTGAATAAAATTGGTAATCACCATATTGTTCAGTTGCCTAGAAATCACATTCCAAAGGGACTGGTTCCTTTGGAAAGATTGTTCGATGGTAATTATGTGGTAGTAACTCTTAAAGGATTGACTGAAGATGTTGATGTAGCTAAGTGAAACATTGGTACAGAGGGGGATCCAAAGTTTGTTAGGTTGTCAAGCATCCTGTCAAGGGAGTAGAGAGCCGAGTATGATGAGTTATTAAAGGAATTCGTTGATGGGTTTTCCTAGACCTATGAAGACATTAGAACATATAACACCAGTGTCATCGAGTATAAAATTCCATTGAAAGAGGAGGCCAAACCATTTAGGAAAAAACTAAGACAGATAAATCCTATGTTGTTGCCTATTATGGAAAGAGAGGTAAAGAAGTTGTTGGATCCCCAGATCATTATCCCTTTGAGATATTCTGAATGGGTGGATAACCTGGTCCCAGTAAGAAAGAAGAATCGAGAAATCATAATGTGTGTCGATTTCATAAACCTGAACATGAGCTCTAAGAAGGATAATTACCCACTGCCAAAGACAGAACATGTATTGTAGAGGGTGATAGGTGCATCCAGGATTTCCATGATAGATGGATTTTCTGGCTACAATCAGATCTCTGCCTTGCCTGATGACAGAGAAAAGACAACCTTCACCACTCCTTGGGGCACATTCATGTATGCCAAAATGCCCTTTGGATTAATGAATGCAGGGGCAACCTTTTAGCGAGCCATGGACATTGCCTTCCTTGGAGAAAGGGATAAATTTGTGGTCATCTATCTAGATGACATAACAGTGTTCTCCAAATATGATAAAGAGAATTACCAACATTTGAGGAAGGTTTTCTCGAAATGCATAAGCTTTGGTCTCTCCCTAAACCCTAATAAATCATTATTTTCTATGCAGGAAGGAAAATTATTGGGGCACATAGTATCAACTGAAGGAGTTAGGATCGATCCTAGTAGGGTAGAATCTATTCAATCCTTATCACTTCCCAAATCCAAGAAAGAAGTTCAGTCCTTTATGGGTAAAATCAATTTCCTAATAAGGTTTGTTTCAAATTTCACTGAATTGGTGAAGCATATCAAAACCATTCTCAGGAAGGGGAATGAAGTGAAATGGACCGTTGAGCCAAGGGAATCCTTCAACCAAATTAAGAAGGCACTGATTGAGGCACCCATGCTAATTAGTCCTGATTATTCCAAGGATTTCCTGATCTTTTCCTTCGATTCGTGTGATATAGTAGTAGTTGTTTTGTTGCAGAAGAATGTTGAAGGGATGGAACAACCTATTTCCTTTTTCAGCAGAGCATTGAGGGATGCAGAGATCAGATATGACATCATGGAGAAGCGGGCCTATGCCTTGATGAAATCTCTTAAGGCTTTCAAATTCTATGTTCTGCATTCAAAGGTCATTGTGTATGTTCCTTCAACTTTTGTGAAGTACATTCTCATTCAGCCTGACATAGACAGGAGAAGGAGCAAATGGATTGCCAAAAAACTCGAATTTGATCTAGAAATAAAACCCACCAAGATAGTAAAGGGCCAAGGTTTTTCCAAGTTGTTGGATGAATCTAATTGTAAAGATTTGGGGGTTGACCTCATCAACACTTGCTTAGATGATCAACAAGCTGGGTTGTTCAACAAAATTTCTCAAGACAACCCCCCATTGGCATAATTCACCTGGTATAAAGACCTTATATATTTTATGTAGGAGTTGCGACCTCCAGATGGTATGAGAAGGAGAAATAAAAGATATTTAAAGCTCAAAGAAATCATATATTTCCTTATTGACCAGGTATTGTATTGGAAATACCCTCTAGGAGTGCTTCTGAGATGTCTAGACCCACAGGAAGCCCAAAGGATTATGTTTGATTTTCATGACAACATGTGTGGGGGACATCACTTTTAAAGAACCACGGCCTATAAAATCCTCAGGACTAGGTACTTATGGCCTACTTTGTTCAATGATGTCTGCGCAAAGATCAGATCTTGTATCAAATGTCAGAAATTATCAGGAAAGAAACATCTCAAGTCTCTGTCATTGAAGCCTGTGGTAGCTTCAGGACCCTTTCAGCAATGGGGCATATAATTTATTGGGGAAATTCATCATGCTTCAAGTGGTCAACATAGGTGGATCTTAACCGCAACCGATTATTTCACCAAGGGGATAAAAGTTATCCCCACAAGGAGTGCTTCTCACTAGGTGATCATTGGTTTTCTTGAAGATATTATGAACAGGTTTGGTTGTCTGAATAGAATCATCACTGATAACGTTGCATCCTTCAAGTCTGAGCCATTGATCAAATTCTGTGATCAATTCAAAATTTAATTAATCCACTCTACTCCCTACTACCCCCAAGGCGATGGATTTGTTGAGTCCTCTAACAAGAGCCTTATAAATATTATCAAAAGACTACTAGAGGACTATAATAAGGCATGGGATTCAAAGCTCAAGTTTTCTCTATGGGCTGACAGGATGACAATGAAGAAGTCTCTAGGCACCTCTCCTTTTTAGCTTGTGTATGGAATTGAACCCATATTCCCTTCTCATCTCGCCCTGCCTGTGGCCAAATTCTTTCAGGACTGTCAGGGTGAACCTGATGACATGATCAGAAGGATTCTTCAACTAGTCGAAGTGCAGTAGACTAGAGAGAAGGTGATAGACAGAGTACATGACCATCAACAGAAGGTCAAGCGGGCTTTTGACAGAAATATCAGAAAAATGGATTTCCAGCTAGGAGATCTAGTACTCAAGTGGGATGCACCCAGACAGGACAAGGGAAAGCATGGTAAATTCGAAGACCTGTGGATTGGGCCCTTCAAAGTCTCTGAGATATTTCAAAATAACACTTACAAACTGGATAATTTGGAGGGAAATTAAGTTTTTGGGAGCCCTGTAAATGGGCATTTTCTGAAGAAGTTCTTCAATTGAGCCATAAGTGGCTCCCATGTTTTTGTAAATATTATTTTTCTTTTGTTTACAGTTTTGTAGGATACTCCATAGCCCAACAGTAAGGCACTGAAGCTATGGAAGAGTTCTTGGCATATCACAAGGAGCAAACCATCCCCCATGGAGCCTAATGTTATCACATGTTTCTGCAAGTTAGATGTTTTTCCCTTGTTTTGGGGCCTCTAGGTGACAAAAGGAGAAGAAAGGGGCTAAAAACCCCACTAATTGGCACTTATCCTAAGTTCATCGAGGTCGATGTGACTGTTTGGTGTGTCGTGCTAAGAGGCGCGTAGATTTGGACAGCTGAGATTTTCACGCTCCAGATCAACGGTCGTTGGCCATATTGGGGCCTCAACATGCACGATCATTAAAAATTGTAAAGCGGGTCAGGGAAGAAACCATGGTTTTGTGGAGCTGCAACGTGTCAGCCAGAGACACACATCGGGCCCAAAAACAAGGAAGAATCAAACCACTTTTTGCAGCCCTGATATGTGCATGTGCGTATAGTACCCTATCCTAGGTCGACAAGTGGCTTCTCCCCTATCACTTTTTCTCCCTCCACCTATCTTCCACTCATCGTTCTGCTTGTACCTATCCCCTTCTCATTTCCCACCACCTATGCCACCTTGCTCCACATCACTTCCATCCCAGTACACCTCAACTCCCACTTGTGTGGCCCCACGCTATCCTCAGTATCCCTCTTCTCATTCACGGATGTCCACCTGGACCTCTCCCATCCATTATTCTATGCTAAGTGCGTGCCAATCATATCGTCAGCAACCATGTCCACTTTCATATCTCCCCACAAACATCCGACTCAATTCCAGACAGAAAAATGTTGAGGTTGCCACGTCTTACAGGTGCATAATTGACTTGGGCCTCCCCGAGCCCGATGAAGAAATTATTGAGGTTGGTTGGTAGTGGTTGAACATTATTTCCGCCATAAACAAAAATCCCGAGAAAGGACCGTCAGTTAGTCTTCTCATCAATAGGTTCACTCTTAAGCTCATTTGTGTATGACCAAAGTTCACGTCTGGATAGAGACTGCATTTACAGTCTGTCAGGAAGCATGCAAATGTAATGCCTTCAATGCAGCTACTCGAGCATGTTTCTGTGGTTTTGGCTTTGAGTATATAGGAGTCTTCATCATCTTTTGTTAGGGTTGATGGTAGATCAAATATCTCGATTGTAAAGTTTTAGTAAAGCCTCTGGTTCTCTAATTATGTATTGTAGTTTGAGATTTCGTGTTTAATGACAGTCAAATTTATTACTCCCTCTTATTTCCCTCTGATGCTAAAATATTTCACAATTGACTGATTCACTCTAATTATTGTGACTGCATTATAATGAATGTTTGATTATAGTGTTGTTGTAATTCCTTTCAGTTTCCTTGAGATTTAAATTCGAGAAGTTCTTGCGCTTAATTTTTTCTTCTTTGGGTTGTTGATAATTTGATGTCCTTGGAAGACCTCTACATTTCCTCACTAAGTCTTCTTCCTACTCACCATCACTACAACTTACTGACTGAACTTAGATCAAGACCTCACCTATCTATGCATACCATCCCAGTTTTCTGAGTTAAGACTATACATTCTTGAGATGGTGCCCATTTGATCCTTTATAACCAACTTGTGACATACAAATTGATGGGTACTAGACATACCTCTTTCGCAATCCAAGGGTGACTTCTAGTGCTAACACCTTCCCATCAAAATGTTTTTACAAAATTCCAAAGTGATAGAAAAAAAAAATACAGAGGCCTTCATAAATTTGCAAACAATCGTAATAATAATACGAGAGGACTGCAAGTCTTCCAAGGTATCAGCATGGGGTGAAGGTATTATAATATTTTCACGATACCACAATTGTTCTTTTCCCTTTTATAGATAAAAAACCTTAAAAAATTAATCATAAAATGTGAGCGAGACCTAACGTATTGACCCATAAGACATTTTCCAAGTCTATCTAGAAAATAACACACACATTTGCATAGAGAAATTGATAAAGAAGAAGCAAGAGAGAAAGAATGGAAGAATAATGACTAAATAATGAGCTTGGTGTCCATTCTGGTCAAGATTTTTGTCATTGCTAGACACCAAGCTCACTAAATCCAAGAGACTGAATAATGACTAATAAACAAAGAAAAACCTTAGGGAAAATAAATCCTAGGTGTGTGCGAAGTAACTCCAACACCCCCCTGAACATCACTATGGTGAAAATAAAGAATGGGTCCCGACAACGAGGCCATGTTAGGTACCCAAATACAAAAGACACACTGAAATAAAGTGAGAAAAGAGGGGAAAACTCATGGGAACCTATTAAGCCCTAATACTGGCTCATTACCCCTTAATTGGGGCATATTAGATTAGTAATGTTATTTTATTTATGTCAGCTTTAGGCCATTAGTTGTAATTATACCTCCTAGTCTCCTATATATACCAAGGAGACATTTTCATTTTGAATCATCTTGTACTT
>ML778982.1:2130544-2166568 GCA_009831015.1 Picea engelmannii
CCCCCCCCCCCCCCCCTCAAGGTAGAATGTATGTAAAAAGAAGAACTGACAATTTCTAGGCAATTGTGTCCTTCACTCCAAGATGACTTTGCAGAGAATGGAACTTCTGCTTAGTGAAGGTCTTGGTGAAAAAGACTCCAGTTTGTTCTACTAAAGGACAAAACCGTAGGTCAATTATCCCCTCGTATAATAAGTCCCAAATGTAGTGGGTGTGGATATCGATGTGCTTCGTCCACTACCTATGAAATGGATCTATGTAGAACTTCAGAGTGCTCTGGTTGTCACACCAGATGATGATCGACCAATGAAACTGAATTCCCAACTCGATGAGAAAATGTTGTAGCCACATAGTTTGAATGGTTATGTTAACTACCCCTATGTACTCTACCTCGACTGAAGATAGAGAAATATAAGTATGCTTCTTGCTCGACCAAAAGATAGGCCCGAAACTAAGACTGAGTGAGTAACCAGATGTGGACTTGTGATTAGTGCTATCGCCATCCCAGTAAGAATCAGTGAACCCGACCAGGTCCAATATAGATTCTGATTCATAATGAATTCCAAAGGTGATGGTGCCCTATACATATCGAAGGATATGCTTTGCAACCTTCCAATGTAGCTCATGCAACTCCTACATGAACCTGGAAACTGCACCAAATGCATATGAGAGGTCTAGTCTAGAGTGTGTGAGATACAACAAGCTCTCCACTAGCTATCTGTATAGTGTGTTGTCAACCATTGGAGTGTCCCTTCCATCCTCAAGTTTGACTCCTAATAGGAAATCAATCGAGTCAGACTTGCAATTTCTCATGTGAAATATCTCAACGAGATCTCGTTCATACTTGGCCTGAGACAATTTGATGCCTGATGCATCCTGACTGATCTTGAATCTAAGAAAGAAGTGTAGTGGACCCATGTCCATCATCAAGAACCTGTCATGCAAAATCCTATTGAATACAACAATCCCTGAAGTCGAGCAACCAAAGATCAACAAATCATCAATATACAGAACTAATAGTAGAAGTGAATCATTCATCCTAAGCATGTAAACATTTAGGTTTGATTTACAGCGTACAAAGTTCTGTGACAATAGGTAGGATTCCATATTGGAATACCATTCCCTCGGAGCTTGCTAGATACCATAAAGATATTTTATCAGTTGACATACCAAAGATTAATCCTACATAAATACCCTGGGTTGCTCCATATAAATATCCTGAGAGAGATCATCATGAAGAAATGCATTCCTCACGTCCATATGATGGAATTCCCATCCCTTGGATTCTGTAATGGAAATTTCCAAATATATAGAATCCATATTCTGTATTTGAGTGAAGGTCTCATCATAATCAATGCCATGCACCTGCTGAAAGCATTTGGAAACAAGCCTGGCTTTGTATCTTCTAATCTATCCATATGTTGCACTCTTGGTCCTGTAGACCCATCTGCATCTGACAAGTTTCCTACCATAAGGAAGGAGAACCAGATCCCAAGTCTGGTTCTCGAGGAGGGATTTTTACTTCTCCTCCATGGAGGATTCCCAAAAGAGATTTCCAACAGCCTCGCCATAAGCCTATGGATCTAAAACCTGAACCAAGAAAATATGCCTGGGTGGTAATGGTTTAGTGGTAGTGAGTACAAGAGGACGATACATGAAATCAGATTGAGTCCTTCTAGTATCAGCTAGATCCCCAACAATATTCCCTGCATCCTGAAGAACAGTTTGAGCCCACTTAGGCCTAGAATCTGGATCTACATGTGCATCTGCATGCACTGACTCTGCATCTGACTGTACTGATTCTGTATCTATATCATCTTAATCCTATGAATCATAATTTGCATCTGAATAAGATTTGGCATGTGGCTCATCATCTCAGACAGGTGGAAGAACAAAGGTGTCTGCATGTATTTTTTGAGGTACATGAGAGACAATTTCCTCAAATTGGAAACTATGCTCAATGATGAGTTGGTCTGAGGAAATATCAATAAGTACGTATCCCTTCATACTATAAGGGTATCCAACAAAGATACACTTTGTGCTCTGTGGATCAAGTTCCTTCTTCTTTTCAGAGGGAATCCAGAACCATGCACGTGAACCGAAAATATGAAAGTGGGTCACTCTAGTTTGAGGCCGCTCCAAGCCTCATAAGGGGTCTTATCCTTGAACGATCTATGGGGAGATATGTTTTGGATGTAGGTTGAAATGTTGCATAATTAAGTGCTTCGACACATAATCTCTGTCGAAGTGTGTGGGGTAAAATATATGCACTATTAATTCCCAACATTAAATTGTCAACTAAGGAGTCGTAGACTTAGAGGTGCAAGCACAGGAAATGCAGGATTGGAGCCTAGTCTAACCTATTATAAAGACAACAAACACACTTCAAAATGGAATGAACGAAAGAAATACAAGAAAAAATAGAAATTCACACTGCAAGATGTAGCTTAACACTAGATCGCAATATTATCACGTCTCTTGAGTTAGATCACGATCTTCAATGGCTTATTCCTGTATTGGTTCGCTAAACTACAGGAAAACTAAATTAAAGAAACTAGATTAAATTAAAAGTAAGGCAACATAAAAGTAAATGTGGAATTTACCCAAACTGGCATTCAAATCAGTCAATTGGATGAGGTTACTCAAACCCTCATGTATGTGTGCTACTGACCTAAAATGGAATTTACTAGTTTTAAGAGAAAATCCACCAAACTCCTAATCAAACAAAAATACTTCAAACAAACACGCTTTAGAGAGTTTTCCTCAAGAAAGGATACACCTAGGAATGAAAGAAAAGTCAAAGTGGAGGTATGGAATTGGTTTTCTTTATGTGTGAAAATGAATGTGTGGGTACGAGATTAAATTTTTTGGGGTACATGAATGTGTTGGTACACAATTTATGTACAAGAATGATATTACTTTGTATGGATCTTAACATTGCGTACAAAGAACTTACAATATGCAACAAAACACAATATATTATTAACAAAATGACAACATATATGAAACAACAAAATATTAATTACATAACAATACAAGAAACCACACACATATATTAATGAACAAAACAATATGATAGTAATTAACAATTTAACATTATGTAACAACAACATAATTAAATCACAATATAATTAACAATCTAACAATAAAAATAAAATAACAATTATCAAACTAAACATTATAATGATGTATATACAACTCACAAAAGTATTTATTTAACACAACCTAAAATATAAAAATATAAAGAAACAAAACAAAAACGAAACACATATAACAATATCAAAATGAAACAATTTAAACAAATATATGGAAACAATACCATACCAAAATATAAAGAAATATAAATGAAACAATATCAAAATTAAACAACATATAATAGTACCAAATATCAAAATGAAACAACATATAACAGTACCAGAACGAACATCCTTGCAACAGTTGAACAATATGCAGCTTTATATCATGAAGTCATCACCGTGAAGGGAGTGGATTGGAGGCGTGAGCAGAGGAGTTCTCAAGTAATGAGAGAAGGAGGCGTGAGTAGAGGAGTGCTCAAGTAATGGAAAAATGATGAGCGATATGAAATTAGTGTATGGAAGAAAGGAAGGCGATATTGATTTGAGGAGAAATCTCAAGAAATTATCAAGTTAAAAAAATACAAACTAAAATTAAAAGCACACAACAATTAATCAAAACAACAATCTAATTAATAAATAAAAAATGATAGAAATTAAACGCACACAAATCTAGTTAATAAAAAGAAGAAATTAAACTCACACAAATATAATTAATAAATAAAATGGCTAGGATGTTATCAGATCAAGGGGGCCTTCCCGAAATGGACAACACTCCTGGAGAAGCTAACTCAGATCAATAATACGCTCCAAATTTCAACAATAAAATCTTTATTAAATAAACTATAGCTTCTGCTCACAAATAGAAGCTCTGATTATAATAACCATCCTAAGCAATAATAATAAAAATCTCCCCCTAACACCTCTTACAACAATTGCATTTATACATATGCACATCATGCTTCCACTCAATCAAATTCTTGGTTTGATCGATCCATTATTCAATGGACGAATTAACTTTAGGATACAGTTGCAGCCAACAAATATCCTCGTACCAATTTTGGTTTGACATTAAACCCAAGGCGATGTCATCAAATCTGAACATCATGAAATTTGAGCAAATGTCAGTTTGAAGAACCATCGATAACGCCTCAACCGTTCATGTTTTTGGAAAACAGTTAACTTGAGACCCAATTTTCCATGGTAGAAACAAAACCCATGTTCGAGATTCCTCAAATTTGTCCTCATGTGCACGAAAATTGAGGGCGAAGTTGACTGTCTAGAACTTTTATTAATTTGGCTGAATTATTCCCCCTGAGATGGAGGTACACACGTGCGACCTAGGTGGATTTTGACACACTTGTCCATATGCCATTGTCGTTGCGGAGAAAACCCATGTTTCTGATTTTTTCCTCAAAGCGCACGATTATGCTAAACAATGACGGGTACCAAAATGCCAATGTTGGTGTAGAAATGATGAACTGCAGTTATGGTATAAGAACATTGATTGTACTACTACAAGAATCACACTTCATGAATTGTCGTTAGTAAGCCATGATATAATCATCATTTAATCGCTAAAAACATAGAAAAGATAATGTATTAACCACACTAGATATAATGATGAATGATGATGTTTAATTAGGGTTTATGGTGTGTATTAAAAACAAAATCCAAGAAAAGGTTAAATAATGAATGTTTTTGTATAGCGGAAAACATGGAAAAAGTGGAGCTCAACACACCCCCAAACCCAATAATTTGCATGTCCTCATGCAAACAAGGTTAAATCATGATACTCTGCTTATGAATTTATGTGACATTGTTTCTTTGTGTAGGTGTTGGTCCTTGTGGAGCGACACTATGGAAACTAATTATACTGTTATAGATTGATTTAAAACATAGAAACAAAATTATCATGAAAATGGAGGACAAGCAAAGGATGGGTTATCACTGGGTGGTAATGAATGGTATAAGTGTGGAGAATGTGAAATGATGGGGATGGTGGTCGTATGACCTTGGACACCTTTATACTCGGTATCTTATATTCATTCTAAGACCAAGATTTACATATGGTTCTTTGCTTGAATAGGAAACCATGACTTCATCCTCTTATTCAAAACATTCAGACGAACTAGGAATGCTTTATGATGTATAAGGAGAAGACACTAAAGATGTTTCTTTATGTTTGTATTTATATACCACATATTTCCTTTTCATTGCTCTGTCTTATGATGAGAGCATAATTTTCATTATGACTGGTGGAGTGAAAATGGAAATTTTAGTGAGTATGTTACTTTCTAAGCAGTAATAGTGCATAGTGGGGTGTGGAATGGGTAATAGTGGTTATCCATCATTTTTTCCAAATTCTTAGTAAATTAAAGAGATTTATACATGTTTTAGCTCAAGTTACCTATTCTTTTAATTCTAATGCACGATGAAGTGGAAACTATGCAGAACCAGATGAAAGATCTATGGAAACATGATGTGGACCATTGAAAGATGAAGATGAGGCAGAGAAAGGTTGAGAATTACTGAAGAGAATGGAAGTTGATCTGCTAGATCCAGAAAAAAAAATTTGGTTGAGATGAACTAAAGATGTTGTAGATGTTGAAAATGTTGAAGAGAGACTCTGAAGATATAGAAAGGATCTAGAGATCTCCACCAAACCCAAGAATTTTCATGTCCTCATGCAAACTTCTTAAGACTGAGTGGCATGTAGATATAAGAAAACAAATGTTGCCAACTTTTGTTGATACCAATCTGAGAGTTGCTAAGAACAAAAATCTGAGAGTTGCTAATGAATTGTGGGCACAAATTCCATGATTGCTAAGGCTGACCACACATAGAGAAAATCATAAGATCGTATAATAAACTGATCATAACATGAAGTACATCCATTATCACATTTTGGAAATTTATATTTGAACAATTTTTGAAGATCGCTTATGAATATTCCCCCTATATGGTTGAATGAGATAATTCAAGCATAACCCACAAAAATGTACAATCATATTTTGTACAGAGAGACATGTATAAATTAGAGTAGGGATTTTTTTCTTCTCCTTTAGGAGGGAAAATAAAAGAGTATTAGTAGTCTCAACAAATGAAAACCCCATAGGAAACCAGTCAACCTTTTTCACTCTGAAAAGATTTACAGTCGTTCAAGTAATAAAGATAAATTTCATAGTTGAGTATATTAAGATACTAAGATCATGGTCCCACTCTTAAGATAGTACATCTTATATATAGTATGAATTGTATGATAGGGTCTTAAGGCCAACTTAGGGTTATTCTCAAATGGAGAATAAATGGATTTTATTTAACCTTTAGTTCAACCCTGCATGCTTCTTCTTAATGATTTACACAAGTATATCGTTCATACAAACAAATATAGATTAGGCATATCAAAATTAGAACCCATTGCCAGCAAGCTTGTTCAATACTTCGATGGGGTAATTTTGACATCTAATAAATATTCTCCCCAGACAGAATGCCCCATTTCCCATGAGCCTGTTCAGTACCCTGATGGGTTTTCCTAGTCATACCATAGGCTGGTACCCGCTGCCAGCAGAACTGTTCAGTATCCTGAAGGATTAGCCTCTTACACCCATTTTCCATCAAAGGTTGTTGTCCAAAACTTTACCCTTAAGATAAAATTTATATATTGCATTCACACGGGTGAATGGGGGAGCATATTTGAAAAACCATTTACGGTATGGTATTGGGTAGGAAGATATTTTATAGATTGCCCATAAAAGATTGTTCGTATGAAAAATAGACTTATGTATTCAGATTAGTCCAAATACATATCATGGTCAAACTTACTTATTGTGTTGTGGATGAGGCCATGAGAGAATGACCTGAAGGTGCCTCTATTCCCCAAGTTCATCTTCTCCATATAATTATGGTAGTGTTCCCATGGATAGAAACAACATGCACTCTCTTGTTACTCTTTAATAAGGATTCTCTACTGACCAACTTTGAGATTATATTAGGTTGTACTAGCTAACTATGGCCTCATAATATGGACTTTTAACTTTATGTAATCCCATAGTATAATCAAAGACAAGGTTGTGAGTTACTGCTATAATAAATGATCTGAAATTTTGTATAAAGAATGGAAATGAAATCTCTTGAAAATGATTGGTTGTGACAAAAAGTCTTTGGTTGTATTGAACTTTTTTCTCTTTTAGTTTTTCATTTTTAATGATTACCTAAACTATAAACTTATTCAAGGAAAATAGTTCATAACAATAGTAGAGAAAAACTAATAAAGGTCATAGTGTAGTCTTTAGAGAAACAAATTTTAGGAGAGTAATAGAAAAATGGGTGCAGTTGTTCCAAAACAATCTTAGGTAACAAAAGATCAGAATAAAAGACATTTTTGACAAAAAAACATAACCAAAATAAATGAAATTACTTCCCTGAATAATTCATGAAGATGTTATCCCAATCCAACTGAAAAGAGGATACCTACAAAACTCCAACAAATCATCATAACCTAATTTATTTATAAAAGTTGTAAAAAGATCTAACTATCAGCTGAAAAACATATTAAAAATTACGGGGAAACAAACTCCTTTAATATTACTTTCTTAGCCTGATAGCTACAATTATTGAAAAAATACTAAAAAAAAACGATGGTGCACCAAACTAACAACTATATGAAACACTTATTCATTTATTTATTATCCTACCTTACCTGAGAAAAGACCCATTTTCAAGTATATGCATATTTCCAATGAAGCCACCTGCATAACCAGATTATGAATATACTCACATTCAGGTTTGAATAATATACATTAATAAGTACCCGAACATGAGGAACCAATTGATTTGAATGATAGGATGTGAAGAGTTGTCGAAGAAGAGAGTGGTGGTTCAATCTGGTCGTTGTATGGAACCAATGTTCGATAAATTCATGATGTTCTTGGTGTCAATGTTTCATGGAAACCTGCACAGAAGATCTAGCTAAAGCATACACAAACAATGCTTATCAAGAAAAGGAAGAGAGATACACAATGAAGAATGAGAATCAATGCATATTATGATCTAATAAATGAGTGAGTGATCTTCACTCATATAGGCAATGATGTATCCTATAATTAGGAATGCATGCATAATAGTGATGGTCTAAGATTAGAAAGTCTAAAATAGAACTAGTCAGTTAACTCCCACTGAACTAATGTGTCGAAAATAGAAATTTCTACAACACCCCCTGAACATCACTATGGAGTAAAAAATGAGTCTCGACTACTAGGCCATATTAGGTACTCATGTACAATGCAACTAATGAACACTGAATGAAAGTGAGGAAACAGGGAAAACCACGTGGGAACAAAAACACCCCTCAAAAGATAATGTATCAAAAGAAGAAAATGGTAGCTGCTAGGAAACTGTGTTCTTCACTACAAGATGATCCTGCAAAGTCTGAAACTTATACTCATTGAAAGTCTTCGTGAATATGTAGAAATATTTATGTATCTAATGAAGCCCTTTGGCAACTTGTCTAGCCTTGTACCTCTTGATCCTGTGGACCCATCTGCACCTGAAAATATTCATTTCTGGTGGAAGTGGAACTAGATGCAAAGTATGATTCTTTAGGAGTGATTCATACTCCTTCTTCATGGCTTATTTCCATAATGGATTTCCCACAACCTTATTGTAATTCTGCAGATCAGTGGATTTAACCATATAGCAATGCATGTGAATCACGGGATCTGGAGCTGAAAGTACATGAGAAGGCTCCTCATGCTGAGATCGAGTCATCCTCGAATCCAATGGATTCCCTGCAAGGTTTCCTACTGCCTGAAGTGTGGTTTGTACCTTCTTGGGAATTTGCTGAAGCTTCAACGTTGTCTTCTTATCTGGTTGTACTACCTTCTTATTTCCATGTACATAATCTAAGTGTATGGAATCATCTCTGATGTATGAAACTAATGGAAGCAGAAGAGTATATGCATGTTGCACTAGAGGTGCATGCAAAGTACTCTCCTTATGTGTAAGTAGAATAGAGGAGTCATTGTCAGAAAACTTAGTGAATTTATACAACCTTGACTTGTGATCCACCTCACCAATTGCAATGATGGGATTGTCATGCATGTCAATTACCGAAACTAAATCTGATGTAAATTCAATATTTTTACCTTTCTGAGTGATTTGATAAACTGAGAGCAGATTCATAGAAAGCTTTGGAACATGTAGAACATTCTCAAAACCTCCATTGTGGAGTTCCACTCTCCCTTCTCCTTCTACTGCTACTGGAGTATCATCCCCCACGAGAATAGGGGGTCTTGAGCATGGACTCAAAGAAGAGAAAAATTCATCTTTCACTGCCATATGATGGTATGCACTAGAATCTATAATCCATGAATCATAAGAGGAATTAATTACAACCAGAGAACGATCATTACCTTTCTTAGGAGTAGGATCTTCTTCCTTCTGCTTCTTGACTCCCTCTAGAATGAATTTTCCAAGGTTGTTCTGTTGAAGTGTATGTGCCATAAGATCGATCTGTTTCTTCATGCATGCAAATTCTTCATGATTTGGTTTATTGTAATAAGTGCACTGCTTTCCCTTATTCTTATTCTTGGAATCTGAAGAGTCTTTGGAACATGAAGAATCATTAAAGGGTTTGGAATATCCCTCCTTCTTGTTCTATTTGGATGACCCTTTTCCATCATGCATGGTGAGTTCATGTGCTTTGGGATCTTTCATGAGGCCCATATGTATGAGTTTTGTTTGCTCTTGTGTAAGAGACTTAATGAAATGATCCAACGTATGTACTTTCCAATTTGTTCCAAAAATACATCTGCCATAATGGAAATTGGAGACATATACAACGTATTCTATTACTAGCTTTGCCAAGATTGTTAGAATAAGTTGTTTCTCTTTTGTAGACTCATCAATACCACATTCATCCAAGCTCAATAGAAAAGATTTAAATTTAGTAAAAAAATCTTGTATATTATCAAAACTTTTAGGGTCTAAGGTATTCAACTCTACCTCAAGCATATGACCTTGCATCCCATCCTTCTTTCCAAAGAGTCCTTCTAAGGTGGTCCAGATCTCGTTTGGAGTCTTGCATGTGGAAACATGAAACCATAGATCAGTGGAGATTAACTCAAGAATTAGTCATGTGGCCTCATCCTTACGGTTCGTCCATCTCATCTTCTCAATCGTTGATGTAGGTTTTGTTTCTATCGCCATCGTCAAATTATACAGTCCTTTCCTTCTGAGTTGGAATTATACCATGGGAATCCAATCAAAATAATTGTATGGTGTGAGGATTACCACCAAGTTTGACCGTATAATATTTTTTCTATCCATATCTCCCACTGTTTCTAAGAACCCCTAAAAATTACTCTCAATCTGCAAGTGAAAAATTAAGAATCACGACAAAAAGGGTGCTTTTAGTGAAAATTCATATCAGTTTCAAGAGATGATCTTATGGCTTACTTTTTGAGCAAACGGTGAGGAATCCTGCCAAACGATTGAAAACCCACTTGTCGAATGGGTCAATTTACTTCTCACTTGAACCGATTCCTCAAAAACTTAATATTTTGGGAGCAATCACTGTAGAAAGGTACGACCATAGATTCGTATCAGTTTCAGGAGACTATCTCCCGGCTTACGTTCTGAGAAAACAGTGAGGAATCTTGCCAAACACTTGAAAACCCACTTGTAGAATGGGTCGATTTACTTCCCAAGTGATTTGTTTCCTCAAAAACTTAACATTTTGGGAGAAATCACTGTAGAAAGGTACGACCATAGATTCATATCAGTTTCAAGAGACTATCTTTCGGCTTACTTTCTGAGCAAACGGTGAGTAATCTCACCAAACGGTTGTAAACCCACTTGTAGAATGGGTCGATTTACTTCCCACAAGAGCCATTTCCTCAAAACGTTAATATTGTTGGAGAAATGACTGTTGAAAGGTACAACCACGGATTTAGCTTACCGAAACTTCGATTTTCCTTATTCTTTGACTTGTCTGGCCTACTCCAAGCAATGTAGCTCTAATTCCATGTCAATGTTTCATGGAAACCTTCACAGGAGATCTAGCTAAATCATACACAAACAAATATTATCAAGAAAAAGAAGAGAGATACACAATGAAGAATGAGAATCAATGCATATTATGAGCTAAACAATGAGTGAGTGATCTTCACTCATATAGGCAATCACATCATATAATTAGGAATGCATGCATAATAGTGATGGTCTAAGATTAGAAAGTCTAAAATAGAAATAGCCGGTTAACTCCCACTAAACTAGTGTGTCGAAAATAGAAATTTCCCCAACACTTGGTTCACTTCCTCATTTAGAAAAATATGCATGTCTCCCTCTATCATGCCATGTAGATCATCTTTTGTCGAATGACTAGTCTCTTTAGTGCATAGAGGATCTTCAGAAAGGCATATTAGAAACTCCTTGATCTCAGGTTCTAATGGTGTCTCTCCATCGAATGTGATCCATGATTCTTTAGTCTCCTCTATAAGTTGGAAAGGGTGATTACAAAAGGATTATGGATCTTCTTGTGGATGTGGCTCATGCAACTTTGGTTTTTCTATGTCTTTTGGAGAAGTTTATAGGTTCTTGACTATGGTCAAGATGTGCTCTTCCTGAGAAGAAGAGATCCTAGTCGTTGCTAGGATTTGAGAGAGTTCTTTGATACTCATTATCATCTTTGAATCCATCTTGTTGGTTGATGGGTCTTGTATCACACATGGATTAGCGCATAGGGTTCTTACAACACCCAAAATATTTTTGATTTTTTAATATTTTTGATGAAATTGAAATGAAAACTAACAAACACTCAAAACAATTTTTAAGCAAACCATAAGAAATAATAGAAACTAATTGCAGAATTTGAAAAGCATACCACACTTGCATCAAAATAAAGACACTTGCAGGAAAGTAAACACACTTTGCAGGAAAGTAAGCACACTTTGAGAAAGAGAAACACACTTGCAATAAAATAACAGTCAAGGTTTTGGGGAAACTCACAATAGTGGTCGCAGAGGTTCTTACCTCTCGTCTTACTATTTCTCCTCCCCCAAGCTGTGTAATTTAAAAGCAACCTACCTACCTAGACTTCAATCCCTTTAGCACCTCCACGTCAACGAAGCCAAAAATGTGGGGTAAAATATAGGCACTATTAATTCCCAACATTAAATTGTCAACCAAGGAGCCGTAGACTTAGAGGTGCAAGCACAGGAAATGCAGGATTGTAGCCTAGTCTAGACTATTCTAAAGCTGACAAACACACATCAAAATGGAATGAACGAAATAAAGACAAGAAAAAATAAAAATTCACACTACAAGATGTAGCTTAACACTGGATCGCAAGATCACATATCCCAATTTAGATACCGATCTTCAATGGCTTATTCCTGTAGTGGTTCGCTAAACTACGGGAAACTAAATTAAAGCAACTAGATTAAATAAAAAGTAAGGCGATCTAAAAGTAAATGTGGAATTTACCCAAACTGGCATTCAAATCAATCAGTTGGATGAGGTTACTCAAACCCTCATGTATGTGTGCTACTGAACTAAAATGGAATTTACTAGTTTTAAGAGAAAATCCACCAAAATCCTAATCAAACAAAAATACTTCAAAGAAACACACTTTAGAGAGTTGTCCTCAAGAAAGGATACACCTAGGAATGAAAGCAAAGTCAAAGTGGAGGTATGGAATTAGTTTTGTTTATGTGTGAAAATGAATGTGTTGGTACGAGATTAATTTTGTTTGGGTACATGAATTTGTTAGTAAAGGATTTATGTACAAGAATGATATTACTTTGTATGGATCTTAACATTGCGTACAAAGAACTTACAATATGCAACAACACACAATATATTATTAACAAAATGGCAACATATATGAAACAACAAAAAAATAATTACATAAAAATACAAGAAACCACACACATATATTAATGAACAAAAAAATATGATAATAATTAACAATTTAACATTATGTAACAACAACATAATTAAATCACAATATAATTAACAATCTAACAATAAAAATAAAATAAAAATTATCAAACTAAACATTATAATGATATATATACAACTCACAAATGTATTTATTTAACACAACCTAAAATATAAAAATATAAAGAAACAAAACAAAAACGAAACACATATAACAATATCAAAATGAAACAATATAAACAAATTTATGAAAACAATACCATACCAAAATATAAACAAATATAAATGAAACAACATATTATAGTACCAAATATCAAAATGAAACAACATATAATAGTACCAGAATGAACAGCCTTGCAACAACTGAATAATACACAACTTTATATCATGAAGTCGTCACCGTGAAGGGGGTGGATTGGAGGTGTGAGCAGAGGAGTGCTCAAGTAATGACAAAAGGAGGCGTGAGGAGAGGAGTTCTCAAGTAATGGTAGAATGATGAGCGATATGAAATTAGTGTATAGAATAAGGGAAGGTGGTATTGATTTGAGGAGAAATCTCAAGAAATTATGAAGTTAAAATAATACAAACTAAAATTAAACGCACACAATAATTAATCAAAACAACAATCTAATTAATAAATAAAAAATGGCAGAAATTAAATGCATGCAAATCTAATTAATAAAAAGAAGAAATTAAATTCACACAAATCTAATTAATAAATAAAATGACAAGGATGTTACAAGATCGGGGAGCCCTTCTCGACCTGGACAACACTCCTCGAGAAGCTAACTAAGATCAAGAAGACGCTCCAAATTTCAACAATCAAATCTTTATTAAATAAACTCCAGCTTCTGCTCACAAATAGAAGCTTTGATTACAATCACCAGCTTAAGCAATAATAATCAAAATCTCCCCTCGATGCCTCTTACAACAATTTCATTTATACATATGCACATCGTGCTTCCACTCAATCAAATTCTTGGTTTGATCGATCCATTATTCAATGGATGAATTAACTTTAGGATACAGTTGCAACCAACAAATCTCTTCGTACAAATTTTGGTTTGACGTTAAACCCAAGGCCACGTCATCAAATCTGGACATCACAAAATTTGAGCATATATCAGTTCGACGAACCATCAATAAATCCTCAAGTGTTCATTTGTTTGGAAAATAGTTCACGTGAGACCCAATGTTCCATGCTAGAAAGAAAACCCATGTTTCAGATTCCTCAAATTTGTCTTCATGTGCACAAAAATTGAGGGCGAAGTTGACTATATATAACTTTTATTAATTTGGTTGAATTATTCCCCCTGAGCTGGAGGTACACATGTGTGACCTGGGTGGATTTTGACACACATGTCCATATTCCAACGTCGTTGCGGAGAAAACCCATGTTTCTGATTTTTGCCTCAAAGTGCAAAATTATGCTAAACAATGACAGGTACAAAAATGGCAATGTTGGTGCAAAAATGATGAACTGCAGTTATGTTATAAGAACATTGATCGTACTGCTACAAGAATCACACTTCACAAACTGTTGTCAGTAAACCATGATATAATCTCCATTTAATCACTAAAAACATAGAAAATATGATGTATTAATCACATTGGATATAATGACGAATGATGGTGTTTAGTTAGGGTTTATGGTGTGTATTAATAGCAAAATGCAAGAAAAGGTTAAATAATTAATTTTTTTGTATAGCGAAAAACATGGAAAAAGTGGAGCTCAACAATGTGACTTTTCATGTAGCATGCAAGATGCCATCTCATTTAGAGATCTATTTTTCCACTCAACATCTATGTTTTGTTGTGGAGTATAGGGAACTGTGTGTTGCAACTGAATCCCTACCTCATGAAAAATATTTTGGATCTCATGGTTGGCATACTCTCCCCCATTACCAGTTCAGATGATTTTGATTTTCTTTCTTGACTGTGTCTCAACCAGGTCTTTGAAATCTTTGAGGTGTTGAATTACCTATGATTTTTTCCTAAGAAAGAAAATCCACGTGAAGCATGAGAAATAATCAACAAAAATGAGCACATACCTTGCTTTTTTTATTGATGGATGTGGAAAAGGGCCCATGAGGTCACTATGGATCATATCTAAAGGAGATGAATCTCTCTGAGTCTTTCCTTTATCGAATTTCTCTTGAGGGTTTTTTCTAAGAACACATCCCTCACAAATTCCTTTGGAGAAATGGATGTCTAGTATACCATCAACCAATCCTTGCTTCCTAATTTATTGAATATATCTGAAATTTAAATTATCAAACCTTTAATTCCATATCCTAATTCTTTCATCAACATGAGTAAGTAGTAAAGAAAAATTCATTTCAATAAATTCAAAAAATGTATACAATCTGTTAGCACTTTGTAAATTTTGTCTGTTTGATAGACAAACAACAAAGGTAATTGTTTCAACCAGCTTTAAAGTTGGGCACTATCCTGCTCAACTCAGAGAGGGCTCTCTCATGTTACTTGATATTTCTTTGGAAATTGTTAGGATATTTAGACACTTAGGAGTTAGTTAAGATATACTTGGTCTTTTGTGTCATTAGGTAAAGGTGTGTTTTCTAGTGTGTTTTTTTAGTATGCATTAGTATTCACTTGTAGTTAGGAAATCCGACAGTCACGATATGTTCCTGACATAGAGTGATCCAACAGTTCATACTATCCTCGATCTTAATGGCCATTGATCCGTGGCTTAACACCTGATTGGTCCATGATCTCTATTTAAAGAGCATGGAGGGTCATTTGTCGATGATCGATTGTGAGAAACTCTCTTGTAAAATATCTCTGTAATCATTTTCATTAGTTTTTATTGCTCATACCGATGACTTGAGAAAACTTTGGCATGAGTGGTTTGGTCATATAAACTATTGCTCATTGCAACAACTATGTAATCAACAGATGGTGACTAGTCTTCCTCTTGTTTCATGCAGAGATGGTGTTTGTGCTAGTTGTGTTCTCGGTAAACATCATCGAGACAGTTTTGAAAAACGTGCCTCTTGGCATGCCTCGGGTCCTTTGCAGCTTGTTCACAGTGATTTGTGTGGTCCAATTTCTTCTCCTTATTTTTATGGGTGCAAGCATTTCTTAACTTTCATTGATGACTTTTCCAGACGTACTTGGGTTTACTTCTTAAAACTTAAGAGCGAATTTTTTGACAAGTTTTTGGCCTACAAGGCCCTTGTAGAAAAGCAATCTGGACATCAAATTCAAAGGTTAAGAATAGATAATGGAGGAGAATATGTGAACAATAATTTTACAAATTACTGCACTACACAGGGAATCCAAATGCAACACATTGTTCCATATACACGACAACAAAATGGTGTTGTTAAGAGAAAGAACCACACATTAAAATAAATGGCTAATTGTATGATCCAATCTAATGGATTAAGTCTAAAGTATTGGGCGGAAGCCATAAACTATGCAAATTGCATAGTAAATCACACTCCCACAAAGGATCTTAAAAATATAACACCTGAAGAATCTTGTACTAAACTTAAACCAAATGTAAGTCACTTTTGTGTGTTTGGCAGTATAGCATGGTCTCACAATCTTGATGAGAAAAGGAAAGAATTGCAGCCTAAAAGTGAGAAGTGTATATTTGTTGGTTATTCTGAAGATGTCAAAGGTTACATAATTCTTCAATCACATTGTAATGAAATTATTATTAGAAGAGATGTTAAATTTGATGAAAATCTCTTGCCCTGTGAGCCTAATTCGACGTTTGTGCCTTCTTTGGCCTGCGAGCCTAATTTGGCGGTTGTGCCTTCCTCAGCTTGTGAGACATCTTCAGTGCCTTCTTATGATATGGTTTCTTCTTCAGATGATGACAGTGAGGATGAAAATCCACCTCCTGCTGCTCACTCTCCTTCAGATGAGTCCTTTGAACCTGAACCAACACCAGCTCCACCGCTTCCTAGATGGGTGTGTTCAACACGAGAAGCAGCTGGTGATCTTGTCGGTGATCCTTCATATCAACGTCGGACACGTTCACAGTTCCAGTGAGCCTCTTCTCTTTTGGGTCAAGTTTTAGAAACTCATGATGCAGAGACATTTGCAGAAGCTCCAGGTCATCCAAATTGGGATACAATAATGAATGAAGAGTATTGTTCTTTAATGGCAAACGATACTTGGGATCTTGTACCACTTCCAAAAGGAAGAAAACTTGTTAGATGAAAATGAGTCTACAAAACTAAGTATGCATCAGATGGAAGTGTTGAAAGACACAAGGCTTGGTTAGTTGCCAAAGGATTTTCCCAAGTTGAAGGAATTGATTATAATGAAACCTTTGCCCCTATAGAAAAAATGAATTCCATCTTCCTTGTTCTTTCCCTTGTTGCCTCACATAAATGGGAGGTCCATCATATGGATGTTAAATCCGCCTTCTTGCATGGATATTAGCAAGAAGAAATCTACATGGAACAACCTCCTAGATATGTCTAGAATGACTCTAGCCTTGTTTGTCACCTTAAGAAATCTTTTTATGGTCTCAATCAAGCTCCCCGAGCCTGGTATGCCAAAATGGACAACTTTCTTATTGCCACTAGATTCTCTAGATGCCATTTTGATCCTAATGTCTATACCAAGAAAGTAGGAAGCCATCTCATAATACTTGTCCTTTATGTTGATGACCTTATCCTTACTAGTAGTGACTCAAAACTTTTAAACCATGTGAAAACCAGCCTTAAGACGAAATTTGAAATAATAGACTTAGGTTTTTTTCACTATTTCCTTGGCCTCCAAGTTTTACAAACCAATGAAGGAATTTTTCTTTCCCAGTCTAAGTATGTTTTTGACCTTCTTCGTCGCTTTCACATGCATGATTGTAAACCAACCCCTTCTCCCTTCCAGTCTGGAGTCAAGCTTACTGCCACCTATACTTCTCTTGAAGTTGATCCCACTCTGTATTGTCAATTAGTTGGTAACCTCTTATACTTGACTCATACATGTCCTGATCTTTCCTTTGTAGTTGGTCTTGTTGCCCGGTATATGCAAACTCCCCATGAAATCCATTGGAAAGTAGCTAAAAGTATCCTTTGCTATGTTCATGGTACAATTTAGATTGGGATACATTATAGTTCAAGGGGGACTCTTTTATTGGTTGGTTTCATTGATTCAGATTGGGTCAGCGACCCTGATGATCGGAAGTCTACTGTAGGTTATGTTTTCAACCTTGGTTCAGGACCTGTCACTTGGACCTGTAAGAAACAACATGTTATTTCACTTTCTTCAGCAGAAGCAAAGTATCGAGCAATAGTAAATGCAAGTCAGGAAGCCCTGTGGCTTCAACAGATCCTTTCAGAGTTTGGATTCCAGCACCAACATCTGACCAGCCTTTGGTGTGACAATCAGAGTTCCATCAACCTCGTCAAAGACCCAGTTCAACATCAACGTAGAAAACACATTGAGCTACACATTCACTTCATCAGAAAGCTCGTTCATGATCAAGTTATTGAAGTGCTCTTTTTCCCTACAAAAGATCAAGTTGCAGACATTTTCACAAAGTCTCTTACAAAAGCAAAGTTTTCCAAACTTCGATCTATGTTAGGAGTTCAGGAAGTTGTCATTAAGGGGGGATAAGATCTAATGCCTCCATCCTTCTCTTATTGTTTCACTATTGTAAATCCTTCAATCCTATCCCAGGTTGTTCTTAAGGGGGGATGTTAGGATATTTAGACACTTAGGAGTTATCTAAGATCTACTTGGTCTATTGTGTCGTTAGGTAAAAGTGTGTTTTCTAGTGTGTTTCTTTAGTATGCATTAGTATGCACTTGTAGTTAGGAAATCCGACGATCACGATATGCTCCCAACATAGAGTGATCTGACGGTTCATACTCTCCTCGATCTTAACGGCCATTGATATGTGTCTTAACACCCGATTGGTCCATGATGTCTATTTAAAGAGCATGGAGGGTCATTTGCCAATGATCGATTGTGAGAAACTCTCTTGTAAAATCTCTCTGTAATATTTTTCTTTGCATTGATAAATTGCTCCAAGTGGTCGCGTTGGCTGGGGTCGTGGATGTTTCCCCGTAGGGATTTTACCACGTGAAAAACTCGGTGTGTTGATCTTCGATCTGGTTATGAGAGTGGTTACTAAAGGTGTTTTTCCTCTATGGGAACAACTGTGTTTTCGAACAGAAATCAATGGCTAGATTTAGTTTGTTTTGGGGTTTTTTTATAAATTTGTTGGAAAGGAAGGGGAGGGAAACTTAGTGCTATGGAGTTGAAATTCTAAAAGTGAATGAAAACAATGACTGGCCGATAGAACTCTCTAAAGGATAAAGGATAAATGAGGAAATGAATCTGAGTTATAAATTGTATTTATGCAGAGTGTAGGAAGAAGGAGAAAACAAGTAACTGCATCAGAGCATTACTGAAATGAATTATGAATTAGTTAGGAAGAAAATTACACAGTTTAAATTGCTTAAGCCGAGAGCATCACAAGATGAATTCTGAGCTCTTAACTATCCAATTTAAACAGAAGAAAATGCAAATGGAATTAAAGAACACAGGAAATACATACAATGAGAGGAGACAAAACTCATATCACCACCATTAGAATCTTTTCATAGAGTCTTCAAAAGATTTTTCATATGTATTCAATTCAGTTCCAGAAAATTACAATTGAATTAAGAACAACTAAAAGGTGCCTTTTCACTTCTACCAACATTAATGCATTCATAACCTTTATCATTTATACAATTTTAAGTACCTTTCAATTAGAAACTGATTACAATAGCCGAACTGAAACGTTTCAGCTTCTAATACTAACTACAATAATTTCAACTAACAGTCTCGGTATGTGAACCAATTTGCAATGATTAATCAAAAACATTTTATAAACTAACGGTTGATTTCTTTGACTACTCAACTTCTGTCTTTGTCATCTATCTTGCTTTGGTCCTCTATCAAATTTTCCAATTTGGTGACACTTGGAGGCTATTTGTTAGTTCCTAGGAAACTACATTTTGTCCTACCTAGCCGCACTATCTCCTTCCACTGCAAGTCAAAAGGGATCTCGTATTTCATCATTTCCTTTATCAGGATCTCCAGGTCAATGCAATAGGCATAAGTCATGGTTGGAATCCCGGTCTTTACTATCTTGAACTAATTCAAGATCTCAAAATATGTGGTCAAATACTCTACCATATATGTTTCTTTGAAGTTTTTCTCCAGGCTTTCAAACTTGGAGTGATCCATTTTGAATTGGGTGAGGTGAGAGTTGTATTCCTCATGATCATATAATTTCTCCTTGCCATCCCAAAATGGTGGGAGGCCTTTGATGAACAAATCCTCAAACAGATCCTTTAATTCTTGTATGCTCTGCCCCATCTATATGGCTTTGGTTTGAACTGACTTAAGCAAGTTATGCTTGGAAATGATCCTCCTGGACAAAATGATCAAAGTAGTTTTGTCTTTGACCCCAATGGTCTGAATCTCGGAGGTGGGGATGGAATTCAGTAGATTTATATCATTTTGGGCCCACTCTGAGGGTGTTTTCACCAATGTCTCATTCACAACAATGCACCTTCTTCTGGTTGTGATGTCCATGTTATCTTTGTCATTTATGAAATTTAGGTACACCCTGAACTTAGCAGCTTCAACAGTAATGGATTCCCAGATGACGTGTTTGTCCCCCTGCAATAGTCATTTTCAGCATGTCTACTCTTTCATGCAAAGATTGATTCTCTTTCTATAACTAGGCCATCTTTTCATCCTTTATTTTTATTTCTTGCTGCAGCTTTTCTATATCTCCCTTAAGGCTTTTGATTTCCCCTACCTTTAGGATAATTTGTGACATAGCCTGGACAAGTCCCTCAGTGCTTGGCCCAGTATCTGTAGTACAAGGTATAGCTACAACCATGTTTTATACTGATGTCTACCCTTGTGACCAAATCACCTTTTCTTTCTCCAACTGCAATACTTTGGCCTTGTAATTTAATGTTTCCTGTCAAAATGCCTCTTTCTCTTGTTCTAGAGCAACCAGTTATGTTGTTTGTGGATGCTCTGTGGAAAACATCTTCAGTTTTTTCTTCAATCTTTGAATCAGCTTATCTTTCTCTTCTAAGGAAGCTTTCAATCCATGAGGGCCTTCAGATTCTAATCTCTTGACTTGAGTCTGCCAAGCTCTACTAGATGCTTTCTCTTGTCTCAATTGTCCCTCCAACTTAAGTGTGTGATTTTTCAGCCTTGAAATATTCAAGCTCGGACCCAAGTAGTCCAAATACAGCATGTCACTGGTGTTTCAGTGTAATTTCACCTTGTTTGGGGCACTGATGTTTTCATAATGCAGCTTAACCTCAGACACTTTATCCTCATCTGCAACTACTATGTTGAGTGTCATTTTCTCTACATCTCTGACTATGAATAGAGAAGACTTGTGTTGAGAAATATTTTCTACCTCAGGGATCAACTCTCTTATTTCACTTAGGGCCGAGTTTCCTTTCTTAGCATATTACCTAGCCAAATCTTCTTTAGATTGATAGACTCCTCCATGTGCTTTGTCAAAAATGTGTTTTTTGCTGCTGAAATCTCTCGAGATGCTTTCACTTTGCGGCATACTTATTTTACCATATTCTTCTTTGTTGGTGCCACTCTTCACTATATACATACTTAATTTCTCTTTAGGCTCCTCCTCCTTCAGATCCACTATCTGTGGGGATTGTGTGGCTTTCATTTTCTTAGGGGCAGCCTGTTGATTGTTGATGCCTAGGGCCTCTGAACTGCTTCTCTTGGTGTAGACACTTACTTTCAAAACTTGGGGTATAACATTATGAGGAGTCTTTTGTGGGGTTTGCCCCACTTGTTGTGTTTGAGAAGGCTGCAGGATGGTCTCCATATCAGCACAGGTTTCTAAATTTGTCAATTTGTCAAAAAATTCAACATACTCATGTTCATAAGGGGCATGTTTCTTCATCAATCTTATTTTAGATATGACCTAATGTGGATCACATATTCTCCCTTGTAGCTGTGCAAATCCAAACTCCTTGAGTTTGGCCTAGATCTGAGATAAGAAAGATCTATTTTTTACAATAAAGGGTCCTATGATGAAAGGGAATTTGAGGTTGGATGCCTTGTGTAGTTTCAGGAAATGTTTTGTCTCTGAGACGATTCTTTGTCTAATGAAATCTAGGGCAAAGACTATGGGTGTCATAAAATAGGCAGGAGATAGGGGGCCTCTTGACAACCATATACCCAAATTACTGTAGAATTCATGAACAACACCCAGTCTCCCACTCTTTTGTTTGGATTTGGTTGCAAATAACTTTTCATGTCCTCCAAGACTCTTGGCAGGTTGGTGTTGAAGATCAGGCTGTAAACTCTGGACATGATATTATTTATGAAAATGAGCATTGTGATTCTTTTGCATTTAGTTGAGATGGATGTTTCTTTAGGGAAATCTTTCTTATTTGTCTCCAAGAACATCTTCAACAAGTATGTGCAATACCTAAAGTGCCTTAGTGACTGGAAATTCACTAGTTGTTTGTGTACATTATCAGCTATGAATCCTTCAAAGTTGACACAGACTGACTGACTGGACTCTGACTGAAAGAATGTTACAGAAAACCTAGCATGACCTCAACTACATATTTGTCATTATCTAAACCTAAAATATGACTGAGTATGGAACAAGCCCACTAGATTTCAATAACCATGACATTTACATTCATTGGTAAGGACAGACTCTCAGAATAATGCTCGCGTTTGAAAATTGTATGCAAAAATAGGTTTTTGACCTCGGGGGCACATTCCCTGTAAATCATAACTAGATTTTGTTCCTCGAAGGGTTCAAACACTGTAGAGGGGGACTCTGGTATGCCGAGGGTGTATCGAATTGATGGGCTATCTACTCTACATAGGACATCCGACCCTAATTTGTTTAAGATGACTTTTTCTTCCTATGAGTATTGTTCTATGCACCAACCTATGAATTCCGGGAAAGGGAATGAGACCTCGACGGTGTAAGGGACTATGGAGGCCTGGAGTGCTTCAAGAAAGGGTATTTGTTTCCCTACACTATCTGAAAAATTGGCTATGGACACGGAGACGGGTGATATGGCTATTTCGGTGTCGAACACATCAAAATCTCTATCAGTTAGGGATTTTTCATTTGGTGGGGGATCTTTCTCTTTTACAGAAAAAATGACAGGGTCCATGGAAGCGATGAAAAATACTTGTGAATGAGAGGAAAATGCATGAGTTTGGTGCACTGTTGAGCTTCAATTCGAATGGAGCAGTCGTGCCAACTTTCAACGTTCTAATGATTTGAAAAAACATAAAATAATGACAAGGGCCCACTCCTTTATATACATCCGATTTCAGGGACGAGGAGAAGTGGATTGGGATAGACTTCTTATCACCCTGAAATGCATCTAGTGGCACCACATGGTCCTAGTTCGAACCCATGGTATTCTTTTCAGCATGCTTTCAATAATTAACCTCCACGCTAGTTCTCCGCCCGAAATGATCCATGATCGTTGATCTACGACGCTTGTGATATGTGGCCCTACGGGTCCCATCAACTCCGCACTTCTACTAGACTTAGCCTCCTTCCACTAGATATGTTCTTGTTCTCCATTTTGTCGTGCCTCTACACTAGTTTAGCCTCTCACTAAGTCTCGAAACTTGGATTCCATATAAAAATTGTTATAGTGATAACATGGGCTCCAACTGGGAATGATATCCTCCCTGTGAGGTAGCAAAGAATGGTAGACTGAGTGCCTACCCATTGGTCTATAATTTATTCCTGCAATCTAAATCTACCAACCTTTATTCAACAATTCAAAATCTACCCAGCATGACTCAGGGCCTTAACCTCGAGCTTCAGTTATGCTGCTTTTATTTCAATTTCTTCATGCAAAAAAAATGAAAATTATTATGTACAATGAATGGAAGAGGTGATGATTGTTTTAAACGATATAATGTTTGAGAAACCTGCCATTCACAGGCCCTCCTCCAACGATGTCTCCATTACTTTCCTGTATTAGATAGGCATTGCTTCCATGGTATGCTGCAATTTTGAACGGTCTCAGCCATAGATGGTCAAATTTCCCATGATTTCCCTTATCTTTATTTTTGGCATCCCATCTCAATACCAAGTCTCCTACTTTGAAATTGTCTTCTTTGATATGTCTTTCAAAATATTTTTTGATCTTGTCTTGGTGCATCTAAGCGTTATTGAAGGCCTTTTCTCCTATGTGTTGTACACTGATTAGTTCATATTTTCTTCTTCAAGTGGCATCTGTCTCAGCATCCTGTTCATGTAAAAACATCATCACTGGAAACCCCAATGTGGTATGAAATATTTTCTCTGTACCATAAACGATCTGAAAAGGTGAAGTGGCAATAGATATTTTTGGAGTGATTATGTCAACCCATAGTGCATGGATGAGCTTTTTGTGCCAAGCCTTTTTGTTATCTTGCAGCAACCCTTTTATAATTCTGGTCAAGCTGTTGTTTGATGACTTAACCAACCCATTGCCTTGAGGGTTATAAGAGGTGGAGTGGCCAAGAGTTATGTTGTAGTCATAGCAAAATTTCTCCATATTTTTGGACTTAAATGTTGTTGCATTGTCTGTGATGATTTTTATTGGACATCCGAACCTAGACAAAATATTGTCTTCCAAAAACTAGATGATAACAACATTTGCTTCCTACCTGGTGGGAACTACCTTAATCCACTTAGTGAAGTAATCTATTGTTGTTAGAATCCACCTATGTTGGGTTGAGGATTGTGGATGTATTTCTCCTATAAAATCAAGGCCCCATTGTCTGAAAGGTGCTTCAATAGAGATGGATTTCAAAGGCAGAGGCTATAATTTTCTTTTCCCATCAAAATTTTTACATTCATGACATCTTGAAACCTCTTTATAGACATTAGAAAAAAGCTAGGCCAATAAAACCCAGCCCTCAAAATATTGTGCGCAGTGTTTTTCCAGTAATGGTGGCCTCCATAGTCACCCTTATGGAACTCTACGATGGTCTTCTCTACTTCTTCTTCTAGTAAACAGCTCAACAAAATTCCCCTTAGATTCTTCCAATATAGATATTTATTTTCTATACAAAACTTTGTTGCTTTCAACTTTAAGAATCTGGCCTTCGTTTTACTCATTTCAGGAGGAGCCTACAAATTTCTCAACACATGAATGATATCTACATACCATGGGGATTCAAGGAATTTTTGGGATATCTGAGGATCTCTCTCTTTCTCTACACCTGTTGACAAGTAAGCCATGAAATTTATTCCTAAGAGTTCACAATTAGTCTGTGACATCAACTTTGTAAGCCCTTGTCCCTTGATAAAATTTGTAGGTTTGATCTCAAGGTCATATTATAACAACACATCTATCCATTTACCCCTTTTTCCTTCAGGATCAGGCTAGGTTAAGATGTCTTTCATTGAACTATTGGTCACATAAGCAGTATTATGGGAATGAAAGATGTGAACTATGAACTCTTTCAATGCCTTGACTAGTGCATATGCCTTCTTCTCCATGATATCATACTTCAAGGGGGAATCCCTCAATGTCCTGATGTAACATGCTATGGGATTATCAAAATTATGCTCATCCTTCTATAGAAAAACACCAAAAATTGTGTGTTCTAAAGAAAAACAGAACAATATGAAGTCCTTTTCAAAATTAGGACTGGACAGTATTGGAGCCTTGGTCAATACCACCTTAATACCCTCGAAGGATTTTTTGGCTTCAGGTATCCACTTTATTTCATTTCCTTTCTTGAGCATGCTAGTAATATACTTTATGATTTCATCCAGGTTAGGGATAAACCTTCTTAGAAAATTCACATTTCCCAGGAAAGATTGCACCTCTTTTTTACTTCTGGGTATGCCAATTTTTAAGATTCCCTCAACTCTGTTGGGATCTATCTTTATCCCTTCCCTTGAAATAATGTGGCCCAACAAATTTCCTTCTTCCATGGAGAAATTTGATTTCTTGGGGTTCAACGAGATACTGAAATTTCTACACCTCTGAAATGCCCTTCTTAGATGATTGAGGTGTTCTTCATCCGAAATAGAATACATAGTGATATCATCTAGGTAGATAACAATGAATTTTTTGTTTTCATCAAAAAAATCTATGTCCATAGCTCTTTAAGATATTTCCCTTTCATTCATGAGCCCAAAAGGCATCTTTGCATACATGAATGTACCCCATGTTGTTGTGAATGATGTCTTTTCTTGATCATCAGGGTGCACCATAATCTGATTGTATCCAGAGAAACCATCCAACATTGACATTTTTTGAGAACCTACCATTTTCTGTAAAATGTGATACATCTTAGGTAGTGGGTAGTTATCCTTTAGAGACACCCTGTTCAAATTTCTAAAATTCACACACAACTTGATTCTCCACTCTTTTTTCTGACTGGCACCAAATTTTCCACCCATTTAGAAAACCTCAGGGATACTATGATCTTGGCTTCAAATATCTTCTTTACCTCTTTCTCAATCAAGAGCAACAACAAAGGGTTTATCCTTCTTAATTTTTGTTTGAAAGGTTTGTAATATTCTTTGATTGGGATCACATGTTGAATTATATGGTGACATAAACTTTCAGATCTTCATATCTCCAGGAAAAAACATCAGGGAACTCTTTCATTAATTTGATATATCTCTCCTTGACTTCAGGGATGAGTGTTATGGATAGCTTAATGATCTTGGGATCCTCTTGAGTCCCAATATTGAAATCTTCCACATCCCCTTCATTTTCTGTAATTTTTGGACTTCTGACCACATCATTATTGTTAAAGAGTTTCTCCAATGGGATCAGACCCTTGGGAATGATGTTTCTCTTGAGCTGAACTATATGTCTGCCTACAATCTGATTGTCGAAGTAACCATCCTTTGTGAAAGAAGTTGCAACTACCTCTTCATCATAGTATTCTTCATCAATGTTCAAATTCTCAAATTCATTCTCCATCTTGAAGAATATTTCTATTTGTTTGTCGTCTTCAAAAACCTGCTAGTACTTAATATTATCTAGTACTCTTGGCCTGCGCTTGACCTCAATCTTGTATTTTCTGTTAGGAAATATTATAATTTTGAAAACTAAAGCTGAAGTAGCCAATGTGTCAACAATCTGATTCTGCCCTCTTGGAACCACTGAAATATTATACCCTGGAAATTGCTCAAGAAGATCTAGCACTATGTTTCTATATGCCCTCAATCTGGGATGTTTTTCTTGGTATATACCCTTGACCTTAGTGATAATCAGCTCAAAATATCCATGTACAACTATTATTTTGGAACCCAATTACTTCAAAACCTTCAATCCCAACACTAATGCTTCATACTTGACCATGGTATTCATGCAATCAAAAGAAAGTTTGTAGGAACAAATTTTTGAATTTCCTTTGGGGTAATTGATCCATACGCCAACCCATGCTCCCTCTCTGATGGAATCTCCATCGAAACTCATATTCCACATATGATCTTCTGTATTGTCCTGCTACTCTAAAAACTTCTCAATCTGCTGGTCAAATCTATCTTTGTCAGCCATATCAATCTCTGTCTCTTTCTCTTCAAAACACAGATAATTGAAGAAGATAGAAGACTCCAACTCAATTTCCACAGAGTAGATGGGATGATTATTTGTCTACGACTTGTTGTTGACCATGTATTTGAGCAAAACCTCTCTATACAACCTCCTATCTTGACAAAAGACAGGGATGGTGGTGTATGACATGTCCATCTGGAGAGTTCCCTTCAATTTTGCAGGCCATGACCTAGATAGAAGCATGCCAAATTTGGGAGTAATATCATCCACCACTACCTCCATCACCATGTTCTTTGCTAGAATTGGAGACAAAGAAAACACCAGATATTTGATTAGGCCTAGGCATTTCACCTTTCTTGAATCAAAGGAGAACAAATATTTGTAAGGCCTTGTGATGTCTAGGCCCAATTGGTTCATGACCACCTTGTGCATCGGGTTATGGGATGCTCTAGAATCCAACATAGCATTGTGCAAATTCATTTCATGAATCTTCAAACTGACATAGAAAGGTAGAACTTCATCAGCATCACCACTTTCCTCCACATGAGGGCCAAACAAGATGGCAGGATGATCATCTTGTATGTTCAGAGTATCAGAATTATGTTCCATCTTGAGCATCTTGATGATCTGATTTCTGTATTCAGTGTTCTTTATCAACTCGTTGAAGGGTACAGATATTTTAATCTTATCCATTTCACTTTCGAAATTAAAGGAAGAGGATGTCTTCTCTACCTCCTTGTTTATTATCTCTTCCCTTGCTTCTAGTATTTTATTCTGGGGCTCTTCTTTCTTCTTTCCTTTTTCCATGACATCTTTTGTAGTAGAGTCCTTTTTGGGATGACTTGAAGAAGGTATGTTATTCTAAGCTTCTTTGGTGGGGTTTCCCTTTAGAGGATTTCCCTTTGGGGGGTTTGTAGGCACTTTCTGATTTCAGAGATTATATTGTCTCTAGAATTACATGATGCCATTATCCAATCCTTCTTGGTAATATTCCCTTTCTTCTGACAACCTTTCCTCCTCATCTTGCATGAAGATCTCATTTTCATCCATGAATTGGTCATGTTCTTCTTTAGTAAAAAACACTTATGTTTCATTATCATCACATCAGTTCAAGTTGTCTTCAAAATATCCATCATAATTCTCATTCACATAATTATTTTGAAAAGGAGCCCTTATTTGTTGGTCCCCCTGATTTCCTTGATTTCCTTGATTTACATGATTCCTTTGATTTCCTTGATTCCCTTGATTCCATTGATTTCCCTGATTTTTTTGTCTGATTTGTGGGATTGTTGGTCTTCTCTAATTTCTGGGAGGACCGTCAGTCTATTCTCTAGTGTTAGGATTATTATCTAAGGCCATTCTCTCCATCATTTTCTCCATCGTTTTCATCATCATTTCAAACCTTTCTTCCGATGTTTGTGAGGTTGAAGGTTGTGCCTTATCTTGAGCTTTGTTCATGTCCCTATCAGAGTTAGATTTGATCTTTCCCAAAGCCATTAGATTTACCTCAAATTATATGGAATTATTCATCATATCATATAATGAAGCATATATTTGTTCCCTTCATAACAAAGAAAAATCACTTTCAAAATAATCATCATATTTGAGTTGAGCAACTTTAGGTGGGGCGCGTTTACCTTAGAAAGAATTAGATTATAGACCTTTACAAATCTGGCTGAAAAATCCTGCACTTTTTCGTTAGGTGACCTCCTCATGTTGTTATATTGATTCAAAAACTGAAAGGGAGGTTTTCTTATCGCTCCATTTTGCAAGAAAACTAGTTTCAAAGGCCTAAAAAATTATGATACTAGTTGTTGGAATAGCTCTGAACCACTTCCTCACTTCTCCCGCAAGACTTTGTGCAACCAACCTCATTTTTGCATCTTCAAAATCTAATTCTTCCAAGTCTATAAAATCATTAAACTAGTCTAGATGTTTCTCGGTTGACACACTACCTTCAGCATCATACAGTTTTATCCTTAGATTATACTCCCGAGGTAAATCATGTAACTGAGAAGGAAGTGCAAGAGGATCAAATCTAGTTGCCATGATTGTTATGAGGGGTTGGAGTGATTGTTGGTTCTGAGTATGAATCACTATAGGCTTCGCAGATGCAGCGAAAATCAAATCTTGGAATCTCTTTCGTCAAAGATGACCTCATTCAAACAAGATTCAGATTTAGTTTTGAATAGAGTTTGTTCAAATTTTATATCAAACTCAAGATCTTAAATGCTTCTCACTCCATATTTGGGAAAGGATAGATATAAATCTAAATGAAAAAATAGGATTATTTGCCTTTGTTTTCTTTTGTTTGCAAGATTTTCAAGATCAGACACAGGGATTGCATCTTTTGGGTATGGGTTTCTCCTGGCATGGATTTTCTTGGGAGCCAGGATTTCTAGGTCAAATTGTTTGGTGCAACTAGTCTCTTAGTAATGGAGTCGCCAAGGAAAACATAATCTTATCTAATAAGGTATTTGATTCATAGACACCCTCAAGAATCAAAACTAAAGCTTTAAGTCTTTCTTTTCCCAGGGAAGATTTCACTTTCGATCCCAAGCAATGGTGCCAAAATGTTAGCACTCTGTAAATTTTGTTTGGTTGATAGACAAACGAAAGAGGTAACTGTTTCAACCATATTTAGAGTTGGGCACTAGCCTTCTCAGCTTAGAGAGGGCTCTCTCGTGTCACTTGATATTTCGTTGGAAATCAATGGCTAGATTTAGTTTTTTGGGGTTTTTTTTTTATAAATTTGTTGGCAAGGAAGGGGAGGGACACTTAGGGCTATGGAGTCAAATTTCTGAAAATGAATGAAAACAATGACCAGCCTGTAGAACTGTCCATAGGATAAAGGATAAATGAGGCAATGAATCTGAGTTATAAATTGTATTTATGCAGAGTGTAGGAAGAAGGAGAAAACAAGTAACTGCATCAGAGAATTACTGAAATGAATTATGTATTAGTTAGGAAGAAAATTACATAGTTTAAATTGCTTAAGCTGAGAGCATCACAAGATGAATTCTGAGATTTTAACTATCCAAATTAAAAAAAGAAAATGCAAATGGAATTAAAGAACATAGGAAATAAATAAAATGAGAGGAGACAAAAACAAGGATGATTTTAGGGGCTAAATTTCGCTCATGGGCTAATTTTCCATGGTTTTTCCAAAAAAGAGATTCACCATTTTAAAAATGATTCACCCAAATTCTATAGGATAAAATTATTTTACCTTAAAAATCGCCAAAATTTTATAAACACTATATAAAATACTTAGAAATTTGAATATTTTTACAAAAATATCGCCAAACATTTATAATTGACATATCAAGGATTAGTACTATTCGCCAAGGTTTCTACATTTTAAAATAAATTTCCATCCTTAAAATCATCCCTGGACAAAAATCATATCACCACCATTAGAATATTTTCATAGAGACTTCAAAATCTTCTACATATGTATTCAATTCAACTCCTGAAAATTACAATTGAATTCAGAACAACTAAAATGTTCCCCTGCACTTCTAACAACATTAATACATTTTGAACCTCTATTATTTATAAAACTCCGAGTTCCTTTCAATTAGAAACTGATTACAATAGTTGAACTGAAACATTTCATCTTCTAAGACTAACTACAATAATTTCAATTGACAGTCTTGGTATGTGAACCGAAATACAATGATTAATCAAAAATGTTTTATAAACTAATGGTTGATTTCTCTGACTGCTCAACTTCTGTCTTCACCATTTGTCTTTCTTTGGTCCTCTGGTGATTTTTCCAATTTGGTGACACTTGGAGGATATTTGTTGGTTCCTGGGAAACTGCATTTTTTCCTGCCTAGCCACACTATCTCCTTCCACTGCAAGTCAGAAGGGATGTCGTAGTCCATCATTGCCTTGATTAGGATCTCCAGGTCAATGAAAGAGGCATAAGTCATGGTTGGAAGCCTGATCCTTACTGTCTTTAACTGATTCAGGATCTCAAAATCTGTGGTCAAATACTCCACCAGATTTGTTCCTTTAAAGTTTTCCTCTAGGATTTAAAATTTTGAGTGATCCATTCTTCATTAGGCGAGGTGAGAGTTGTATCCTCCTGATCATATAATTTCCCCTTTCCATCCCAAAATGGTGGGAGGCCTTTGATGAAAAACTCCTCAAACAGATCCTTGAATTCATGTATGCTCTGCTCCATCTGTATGGCTTTGGTTTGAACTAACTTAAGCAAGTTATTCTTGGAAATGACCCTCCCAGCCCAAATGATCAATGTATTTCTTTCTTTGAACCCAATGGTATGAATTTCAGAGGTGGGGATGGAATTCAATAGATTTATAGCATTATGGGCCACTATGAGGGTTTTTTCACCAGTGTCTCATTCACAATAGTCCACCTGCTTCTGGTTGTGATGGCCATGTTACCTTTGTCATTTATGAAATTTAGGTACACCCTGAACTTGGCATCTTCAACAACAATGGAGTCCCAGATAACGTGTTTGGCCCCCTGCAACAGTCATTTGCCTTTCAACCTCATTTTCAACTTTTATACTCTTTCCTGCTAAGCTTGATTCTCTTTCTGGAACTAGGCCATCTTCTCATCCTTTATTTTCATTTCTTGCTGCAACCTTTCTATATCTCCTTTAAGGCTTTTGATTTCCCCTGCCTTCAAGATAATTTGTGACATATCCTAGACAAGTCCCTCAGTGCTTGGCCCAATATCTGTATTACAAGGTATAGCTACATCCATGTTTGATACTTTTGTCTGTCCTTGTGACCAATTCACCTTTTCTTTCTCCAACTGCAATACTTTGGCCTTGTAATTTAATGCTTCATGTCGAAATGCCTCTTTCTCTTGTTCTAGAGAAACTAGTTGTGTTGTTTGTTGATGCTCTATGGCATACATCTTTAGTTTTTTCTTCAAGCTTTGAATCAACTTATCTTTCTCTTCTAAGGAATATTTCACTCCCCGAGGGCCTTCAGATTCTAATCTCTTGAATTGAGTCTATGAAGATCTATTGGATTCTTTATCTTATCTCAATTGTCCCTCCAACTTAAGTGCATGAGTTTTCAGCCTTGAAATCTTCAAGCTCAGACCCAATTAGTATGAATACAGCATGCCACTAGTGTTTCTCTGGAATTTAACCTTGCCTGGGGAACTGATGTTTTCATAATGCAGCTTAACCTTGTTGTAGGTGAATCCCCCTGTAGACAAGTGGATTCCCTCTTGGTTTCTAAACTCCTAAGGCCAAGATAGAAGGTGCTTAACATGGACACTGACTTCCTTTTAGATATAATCAAGCTAATGAAAGAAAGAGAAGGAGAAATATATGTACCTTATGAACGACGTTTGTCCTTGCCAAGTCCAGGCTAAGCTTCGATCTTGAGTTCCTTGAAAGGTCTTGCAAAACAAACAAAGATACAATGGATTTCCTACTCTACTAATATTAGCTCAATCATAGATCCATCTACTATAGACAAACTTATATGGAACAAGTACAAGTTTGAAAGAAATAGGCCAAGCATTGATTATATTAATGAGAACTAGTAAAAGTACTTACAATCCTTTGAATGAAGGTGCAGCAACCTCTTCCAGTTCTCCTTGTCCAACCCCTTTGCTCAATCAATCTCCACTGATAGCTTTGATGGAATCTCACTCATGATATCATAAGTTTGGTGTAATTCTCCAACTTCCTTCTGCATGTAATGTACCCTTTCACCATGAGAAAGCCTATTTATATAACCTTGGAGAGGTACAACCACTTGAGAGATATTTGGGATAGGTTGAGGATTCCTCTCCTTCAGTTGAGGATCTTCCCTAAGATCATACCTTGACCATCTCCTCGAATCCAACCACCTTCAAGAATTGAGTGATTCTTCCCTAATTTCCCTCAACTGTTAGGGTCCTAACCCGCACATAGGTAGATCAATATATTCAGATGTAATAAAGGTCAATATTAATAAGGCCTTTCAATAAAATAGAATAAGGCAGATGTAAGAAAACCTAATAGAAGCTTCCACTTCTAAAAGGCTCTTCCTCTAGATGCTTCTCTTGATAGACATATTTAGTATAAATAAGGGTCGAGGGTATGAAAACCCTAGCTTGGAGATTATTGTAACAGAGCATTGCTCGATTAGAGGTTGCCTCCTCGAAGAGGCCTGTGAACATTGCTTTCTGAATCAAAGTGTTATTTATGTTGTTGTTCTTATATCATTTATGTGTTATTGTGGAGATTATGATGGATATATTACTGTTATTCTACCATTTCTAGCATTTTATTTCTGTTTTGCATATTTATTATATCTGGTATCTTACAAGTGGTATTAGAGAACATTCCTTGGCAAAATTTGTGGGAATTTTTTTTTCAGGGTAGAGACATATTTCGACGTCTTTAAGCCATAGAGATCTGTCGTTACACACATAAACCCGTGGTTGAGGGATTCATGCATGCAGGAAATACAAGTGGTTCTTAAATGCACATCTGTTGGCCACCCTTGTAACCCTTGTTGGTACCCCTTCGAGTGGTAGCGCATCAGAAAGCACCTGTGTACAGATCAGCCTATATTTCCTGAAGCCCTCTTTAGATAAACCTATCAGTCGCTGGACTGCTATAGTGTCACCGAGAACAACACTCGGGAAGATACTCTCTACTACCTAGGTAGTCAGGTAGTATGGCTAAGGGTATGGTTTATCCTCCTTAGTTAGTGCCCTGAGATATTGGGTCGAGTACTACTGTTGGACCCCACACATATATCAGAGAGCTATAGCACAGGGAAAACCCTTGTCTATAGAACCCTTGAATACCTAACCCTTGGGGGACAGAAACAAAAAAAAATTAAAACAAACCAAATCTATTGTCGCACAACTGTGTTCAGGTTGCCAAGTAAATACACATTTCTTTCTGGTTAAGCATTTGGGGATTTCATCATTGCAGTATTCTTCAGACCGGAGTATAACTCTACAGGTGTAAAAAAAAAAAAAAAGTCTGGAAATTTTTTCACCATTATTTGAGACCTATTCCATTGGATTCATCTCTCTACCCTTATCACATTCATCATATCATTTTTCAGAAAAAATTTTGACCCTGCCCACCCCTTTTCAGTTCACCCATCCTCATGGCCCATACCCATAGCCAAGATCTGGAAAATCGCTTCAACACCTTCCAATCTGGTTTCCTCGAAACCCAAAAATAAGTGAAACAACTCAGTGCTATTGTTGCCTCCATCGATTCATCCATCAATACAACCATAAATACAACCATACATTCCTCAATGGAGGATGTCAAACAAGAACTGACCACCCAGCTTGAATCTGTCTTTGCATCCCTCTACACCGAACTAAAGATCCCTACAGATGACCATTTCTCTGAAGCACCTCCAAAGACTGAAGGAGAACATTCTTTCCATTGCCATACCTTTCAGAACCATGACTTTCAACGTGACATACGCCTTCCGCGGGTGGATGTGACAAAATTTGATGGCTCAGACCCCACTAGTTGGGTAACCCAAATGGAACATTATTTCTCTTTATACAACATCATAGATGACTTGGAAAAAATTCAATATGGTGTTCTCCATCTAGATCAAGAATGTTGGCAATGGTGGCAATGGAGAAAAACTTCCTGTCAAGGGTATAATTCTTGGACCCAATTTGTGACTGAGCTTTATGAATGCTTTGACATGGACACCAACCATTTGGGTCATTTGAGAAAGTTGAAACAATCCAGAATAGTAGAAGACTTCATAGCTTCCTTTGAGCGCCTGGATTTTCGAATAGAGGGCATGACTGATGCCTTCTTTCGAGAGTGTTTTGTTAGTGGCCTCAAGGAGAAAATTCGGGCCCATGTCCTCATGGCTCGACCCTTGACTTGGGTGGAGGCTACTAAAAGAGATAAATAAGAACAACAGGTGGTATCATCTCAAAACTGAAAACCCTCCTTTATCCCTCACCCTAAACCCATCACTCCCACTACTCCCTCCGCCCCATTAAAGATCCAAAAATTGACCAGGGATGAAATGGATGAACACCAACTCAAAGGCCTTCATTATAATTGTGATGAAAAATATTTCCTGGGCCACAAGTCTAAGTAACAAAATCATTTTATGGCCATCTCTGAGGATATTTCGGAAGAGGATGTTGAAACTCCCCTTGTGTCTGAGTCACTTGAAATCACTGACATAACCCCTCCCTTAGACCCTCCCGAAGTAGAACCCATCGTTTCCCTCAATTCTCTCACTGGATTTTCCTCTCCCCAAACCCTCAAGTTAATCAGTTACATCAAGCATTGGAAAGTCATCATTATGGTTGATAGTGGAAGCACCCATAATTTTATTCATCGTCGCATTTCCCAAGAAACTCATTGCTACATCCATGTTGTCAACAATTTCCAAATCATGATTGCCAATGGTGGTTCCATGAAATGTGGAGGGCACTGTGAAAATGTGTGTCTCCAAATCGGTGACTACCACCTAAAATCCCATAT
>ML778982.1:2166618-2186212 GCA_009831015.1 Picea engelmannii
ATTGCTACATCCATGTTGTCAACAATTTCCAAATCATGATTGCCAATGGTGGTTCCATGAAATGTGGAGGGCACTGTGAAAATGTGTGTCTCCAAATCGGTGACTACCACCTAAAATCCCATATGTTTTCTATCGACATGGGTAGTTGTGACATTGTGTTGGGTGCAGACTGGCTAAAAACTTTGGGTCCCATTCTCATGGATTTTAAGGCATTAACCATGCAATTCGACTAGGAAAGCCACCAATATAAATTCCAAGGCATCAATGTTGGTTCACTTGAGGTCATTAGTTCCCATCGCATGGAAAAGATTCTCAAAAAAGGTCATTTTGGTGTCATTTCCCAACTCCATGCCATACAAGCAACAGAGACACCCCTGGTACTGCATGACCTCCAAGCTCTCCTTTCTAAACATCAAATGGTGTTTTCCACTCCCCAAGGACTCCCTCTTTCCCACGGTGTTCATGATCATTCCATTCCCCTTGTACTAAAAATCCTTCCTCCCAATATCCGTCCATATTGCCACCCCTTTTCACAAAAAAATGAAATTGAGAAAATGGTCCAGGAACTCCTTAATGCAAGAGTTATCCACCCTAGTACGAGCCCTTACTCTTCTCATGTAGTCATGTTCCGGAAGAAAGAAGGTTCTTTGATAATGTGTCATGATTTCTGTGCCCTCAACAAACTGACCATTAAAGACAAATTTCCCATTCCTGTCATTAATGACCTCCTGGATGAATTGAGTGGCGCCCAATTCTTTACTAAACTTGATCTTTGTTCGGGCTATCACCAGATACGTATGAAAGAGGTATACATTCCCAAGATGACCTTTTTCACTCATGAGGGCCACTATGAGTTTTTGGTCATGCCCTTTGGCTTGTGTAATGCCCCCTCCACCTTCCAAAGCCTCATGAATCATGTCTTCTATCCCTTTCTCTGTCATTTTGTCTTAGTTTTCTTTGATGATATCCTCATCTATAGAAAAACCTGGACAGACCATCTTACTCATGTGGATCAAGTTCTCCATCTCCTCTCCTAGCACCAAATTTTCTTGAAACAGTCTAAATGTGCTTTTGGCACCTCAGAAGTAGAATACTTGGGTCATCTGGTTGGCAAGGATGGCGTCAAGGTGGATCTGAAAAAGATTGAAGCTATGCAAGATTGGACGCACCCAAAGACTCTCAAAAGATTGCATGGATTTCTGGGCTTAACAGGGTATTATCGCAAGTTTGTTAAGAACTATGGAAATATTGCAGCACCTCTCAATGCTCTCCTCAAAAAGAACTCTTTCACTTGGACTCCAGCCGCTGATCAAGATTTTCAAACCTTGAAGACGACCATGTGAACCACTTCGGTTCTGGCCCTTCCTGATTTCACAAAGACCTTTTTGTTGGAATGTGATGCCTTAGGGAAAGGAATCGGTGTTGTCCTTATGCAAGAGGGTTGACCTTTGGCCTTCACCAGCAAGCAACTGTCTGAAAGGAATCTAGGAAAACCCATTTATGAAAAGGAAATGTTGGTTATTCTTCATGTCGTCGATCTGTGGTGCCCTTATCTCTTGGGGCAAGGCTTCCAAATTAAGACCGACCATCAAAGCCTCAAGTACATTTTGGAACAACGTATTTCCTCCCAACAACAACAAAAATGGGTGACTAAGCTCTTTGGTTATGATTATGAGACCATTTACAGGAAGGGAAAAGACAATGTAGTGGCGGATGCACTGTCCCGAAAATATTAAGAAGAAGGATCCCTTTTTTCTCTTTCCTTCATTGTACCTGATTGGCTCCAAGCTATGCGCCAGGAATGGCTTCAAGATCCCAAAAGTTTGCATCTGGTCCAACAATTGCAGACCAAGGCTCCAGCTCCCCTAGGGTACTCTTGGCTCCAAGATGAGCTTCGATACAAAGGTTGTTTGTATTTAAGTAAACAATCAAAGCTTAAATCCACGGTACTTTTTTAGCTTCATGCTACACCCATAGCAGGGCACTCAGGGTTCACCAAAACATATGACAAGGTCAAACGTTCTTTTTTCTGGGATGGTATGAAACAGGACATCTGTAATTTTGTCACTGAATGTGAGGTGTGTCAATGCAACAAGGGAGAAATAGTCAAATCTCTGGGCACACTACAACCACTTCTGATTCCACCTGCTATTTGGAAGGATATCTCTATGGAATTTATTACTAACTTACCCAAATCAGGTAATAAATTAGTCATAATGGTGGTTTTGGATTGCCTTTCCAAGTATTCTCATTTATGCGCTCTTCAACACCCATTTACTGCATCCACGGTGGCTCAACTTTTCATGGACCGGGTCTTCAAGCTTCATGACATGCCACATTCTATTGTTTCTGATCGTGACCCAACTTTCATAAGCAATTTTTGGCAAGAACTGTTTAAGCTACAGGGCACCCAATTGCATCTCAGCACAGCTTATCATCCCCAGACTGATGGTCAAACGAAAGTTGTCAAAAAGTGTTTGGAAATATATCTGAGGTGTTTTGCATCTGAAAAACAACATCAGTGGGCTCAATGGCTACCCCTAGCCAAATGGTGGTACAACACTTCCTACCATACAGCTACTCGCATGACTCCTTTTGAAGCAGTATATGGACAGAAGCCACCTTCAGTTCTCTCATACTTACCGGGTACCTTGAATGTCCAGGCGGTTGACCAAACACTTACAGTTCGAGAGGATATTCTTCATACCCTTAAAGAGAACTTGGTCATTGAACAGAATCGCATGAAGCAACAAGTAGATCAAGGTCGCTCTAAACATCAATTTGCAGAAGGGGATCAGGTGTTTCTACGACTGCAACCATACAAGCAAACTTCCCTCAAGGTCAAGCATTGTCAGAATCTAGCGCCCAAATTTTATGTTCCTTATACATTTCTCAAGCATGTGGGACAAATCACATATCAGTTAGCTATGCCTAGTCAGTCGAAGATACATCCAGTTTTTCATGTTTCATGCTTAAAGAAGGTGATTGGAACTAGGTGCCAAATTCAAACCAACCTTCCCAAGTTAGCTAAAGAAGGATCCATTTGGCTACAGCCAGAAGCAGTTTTGGACTAGTGTGAGCGTCGCCTGCATCAGAGAACCATAAAGGAAGTGCTAGTCCAGTGGAAAGATACGACTCTAGTAGACGCCACTTGGGAACCAGCTACCATTCTGCAGCAGTTTCCACATCTCAAGCCTTGAGGACAAGGTTGTTTTTAAGGGGGCGGACATGTTATGATCCTAACCCGCACATAGGTAGATCAATATATTCGGATGTAATAAAGGTAAATATTAATAAGGCCTTTCAATAAAATAGAATAAGGCGGATGTAAGAAGACCTAATAGAAGCTTTCGCTTCTAGAAGGATCTTCCTCTAGATGCTTCTCTTGATAGACATATTTAGTATAAATAAGGGTCGAGGGTATGAAAACCATAGCTTGGAGATTATTGTAACAGAGCATTGCTCGATTGGAGGTTTCCCCCTTGAAGAGGACTGTGAACATTGCTTTCTGAATCAAAGTGTTATTTCTGTTGTTGTTCTTATATCATTTATGTGTTATTGTGGATATTATGCTGGATATATTACTGTTATTCTACCATTTCTAGAATTTTATTTATGTTCTGCATATTTATTATATCTAGTATCTTGCATCAACAAACCCAAAAATTTCTGAAGATGGGGTAGTGCTCCCCCATAAGGGTGCACAAAGCGCTCAAACGCTCCCCCAGAGAGGCCTAGGGAATGCTAGCACTCCCTGACAATGGGTAGGGGAGCGCTCCTCCACAAAACTCATTTATTTTATGGTTTTTCCAATGGCAAAGGTCTTGTACTTCCTGCCAAATGATTTTTCTTCTTCTAAACCACCTTTGAGGTGTCTTTAAGTGTCTTTATGATGTCATTATGGGCACGACATAGGTAATATGGCAGCATACTGTTTGTGACACTTGCAACACTTGTAGTCAAGATGCGACACTTGCGGACAAGATGTGACACTTACAACACTCGTAATGACGACACTTGCGACACTATCGAAGTGAGTAAATTTGATGTGTAACAGATTTCCCCCCAAAGTATGAAGTTAGAATACGATGATGACTAAAGTACTTTGTAGACTTTTTTGAGAAAGGGTATGGATGCAGAGAGACTGGAAAAAGCTGCACACAAACATCAAACAAATATTATGACATGTTTCAAAACCCAAGGCAGGCATACCTATGCTTGAGTGATAAAGACTTTTTAGGTATGGCCGCCATAAAATACATTGTGGATCCATAATTATATTGACAAAAGGTATTGCCACTAAAGATACACTGTGGATATATACTCCTATGACCTGAACTGATCGTAGCCACGAAGAATACACAGTGGATCTACGATATGACAAGACATAGCGACGACCAATACAAAGTGGATCTATGTAATAGTACATGTGTCATAGTTCAAAAGAAAACTCCTTCACAACCTGGGAAAAGTACATACAAGAGTGATGACTCAACCCAGGGTCTTCTTACCAATCCCAATGTAGTACAAATCTAACCATATGAATAGATTTCTTGATGTCAAACATGGCAGAAACCACTTGATTAGCGGTCAATGATGTAAATCATTAACAAGCGCGAGGGAGATCACCATTGATTTCAATGATTCCCAGGGTACTTTAGTACATTCCAACGAATGTGAATAAATGAGCTGAAGTCGAACATCTGTGGAATCATCTGATTAGGGGTCAATGATGTAAACCCATTTTCGGATGCGAGGAGGCCTACCATTGAGGCATGCAGGTCCCAAGGTACTAATTGGTTTCTAAGTCTAGTTCCTGGATAATGTGTTGAAGTCGATAGGAATAGACTCGTCGAAGGAGGGCCTTTATGTATCCCCCATCAACGACACGAAACAGACACAGAGATGTAATTGGTGGATCAAATGAACATGGACTGACATGGGTATTGAAACAGGATATTTGTGATGGCTGACTCTCGAGGTAGATACTTCCCTTGAACACTGAGGCACATCAGGAGAAACATGACATGGACCAAAACATGATAATGCAGTGGATGTTGTGACTTTCATCAGGTGACCCAAAGGAGTAAAAGAAACTCAAAGGATTGGCTCACTGCAGAGGTTCAGTGGATTAAAATGTGTGCAAAGACAAAGTGTTGTGTTCAAGGGCAACCATAAGAGTTACTGGTAGTGTTCTAAAAAAAATTGCTTAGCTTGCTTCTTTCAATTTTCCCCCATCCAGATAGACGAGTACCTCTTTTTAATTTAACAAGCTCAAGGAGGGTAACACATGCTTGATATGACTCACCTTAGGTAAGTACCTCTTCCTTTATCTAATGAACAGGAAGAAGTAAGGGTTCGGTCCCATATGGGCCCTTTAGTGTATGATCGTTTAACGAGTCCAGAGAAGGTAAACTCAGTGGTTTTTCATATTTAGAGAGTCTGAAAATAACTTAAAGATGACTCCAATGATGTCCTTTTTTGTAATGTTAGTCTCGCGATGCCGAAAAAGAGATAAATTATCACTCGAAAGACACTCTTTCAAACCTTTTAACCAGTGGAAAAGGAAGCAAGATCACTAGGCAATATTTTCATGTTTAGAGAGTCTGAAAAGAGCTCAAAGAAGACTCCAAGGGGTTCCTTTTTTGTTTATCCATGCAAGTCCAAAAAAGTGATAAAAGTCTACTTGGTTACATTCTCATGTTTTTTCCGAGCACGTGAAAGAACAAAGACTAAGCTCGGTATGCCCCCATCTTGAAAGCTAGCGGCTTAACTCCAGAATGATCATCAAAGACTGGAGACATGCCCTCCAAGATTCAATTCATTCACGGACTGTGAGGTTGTAACCAATTTCTCTACTAGATGGAGAAAAAGGATAAGAGTGGATGAAAAGAAGGTTCAAGAGAGGTGACTGTTTCATTTTTTAATGAGATTGACATAGGAAAAAGAACTATGCTCAGGGCTCTGGGTGCAATCCCCGGATTGTTGTTTCATTTTCTAAATATCTTGCTACAGAGAGGAAAACTATGCTCAAGGCCTTTGTTTCATTTTTTAGCAAGATTGCCACAGAGAAGAGAAACTATGCTCGTAGACTCTCCTTGATCATGGCTTCCAAGAGAATAACGCTCTGGAAGGATACCATGTCAAGGGGCAAAACTCGGTCATTGCTTCCAAGATATCTTCACTAGATGGAAGATAATCACTCTAGAAGGAACACATGTCGAGGGTCGCGATAGGGGTAAGGAGATCAGGCTCCAATAGCCCTACCAAATAAATCACCATGCCAACTACCAGATCCAAATCATCGAAAGTCGAAGGCATGGGAGACGATAGAAAATCAACATCAGGAGGGGAGATTGACTGTATATCTACCCAAATTTCTTCACGAGGGGGAAGAAAGGAGGATCGATGATGGTTATCATCCTGAGGTAGCTCGTCAATGCTCAACATTTCCATGATAGATTCATCCGAGGGGAAAATTGGGGAAATGTAATCGATCGCAAGTGGCAAGGAACTGTCGAGTGCTAATAGATGTTGGTCGTTCAACAAGGGAGAAGTGGATTGGGTAGAAACATATGATGTTTTGGCTAGATTAAGTGGCACAGTGTCACCTAGTGCATTGAATTCCAACGGACTAGGTACAATCCAAGGGTTAGATGATTCCAAATATTGATAAGCCACAATCGAAATCATATCAATAGTGGAAATATGATGTGTAGTCGGTGGAAGTGGTGTAGGGAAGGTACCCATAAGGCTAGAATATTTCAATAATCCAACACCAACGCTTTCATACATGATCTTGTGGTCTCCCAAGAAAGGAATATTGTTGGTAGTGGGAGCGCAAGCATCGGTCGTGCAGAAATCCAACTGGTCAACAGTGACAATTTTTCCCTGATGAGGAAATTGTACACATTGAAAGACCAATGAAGCAACAACAGTCATAGCATAAAACCAACTTCTTCCAAGTAAGAAGTTGTAATCGAGGGGAGCATCGACCACCTCGACATCAACAGTGACAGTTTTGCCACCCAATTGGATGGGCAGGGGCTGTAAAAGTCCATGGGGATGAAAACATCTCCCATTGAAGGCATGTAACATCGTTGGGGATTTGTTGAGTGTGGGTGATTTTAAACCTTTCCAACATGCTAAAGACATGACACAAGTTGAGGCTCCCTCATCCAAAATAGTTTGGTGGATTTGTTGATTGTGAACAACAACATCAACTTGAAAAGCAAGTTGGTGGGAGAGTCAAGATGCATAATTTTCCAGGTTAAACATGATATGGTTGGATGACTCAGGATAAACAACACCAATAGCAGCCAAGAGCATTCTATGTTGACTGCGGCAATGTTTTAGAACTTCTAACGTAGACATAGCACACAGTGCTTGAGCCAAATATTCAACAATGTTGTAGTTCTGGGCGACACGTGAACTAGGATTAAAGGTAGCTTTGCAGATAGTTCTCTTAGGAGGGCGTAAGATAGAGTTGAATGCAGGTTTCTCAATCTAAAGTGGTCCATATGGAGAAGTAACCGATGGAAGACTAACGAAGGATGGTGATGGATCTGGTAAAGTACCAGTACCATTAGTGTCTTTTTCTTTGTCAAGGTTACCTGGTGTGTCGTATGTCTTAGAGAGAGTGTTCAAATTAATCCCATTAAACATATAAATATGTGCACTCATCGAGGCCTCATCATGAGGATGGCTAGAACTGCCCCCAGGAGAGGGGGTTTGAGCAACCATGGATTGTTGTCGTGGAAAAGGCTGAGTAAGCACAATGGGTTGTGAATTTCCATGGAAAATTTTGGCCACTTCATTGTGATGTGGACAGTCTTGAGTGTAGTGATCGTCACCACAAATGATACACGAGAATTTTAGTTTTCATTGTGGTTGCTTTTCGGTAGCAGGTGTTTGAGCTTGATTTTTTGGTTGTTCATTGTTATTAGTATTTTTTGATTTATTCTTTGTCTTCTTCTTACCTCCAGATTGTTGTGAAGGGGAAGATTGAATTGCATTCACCTCAGAGATTTGATTTTGGGGGAAGGTAGAGGAGAGTGTGGTCGATTGGGAAGTAGATTGATTTTTGATGGAACCGATAACACCATCCGCATAAGATGAGGATGACGGATTGGATGGATCAGTATTAGCTCGAGCAACGTTCGGAAGTAAATCATGCAAAGTACCAGATTGTGAATAAACCAAATCTAAGTACTGATCTCGAGCAATGGCTTCTTCCTCGGTGACCGTGCCACCCATAGCGACATCGCGAGCGATCGAGGGTAAAAGTGATTTAGTAAACCATTATACCAATAATATGTCAGGAATGGTTACCTTGATCATCCTTCATCGTCATCTCCACTCATGAATATGGTCAGAGATATGCACAGAGTCAGTTTGACGAAGGTAGGTCAAGAGTTCAGTACCCATCTCATAGAGAATAGGTAGTTGAAAGTGCGTGAGGAAAGACATGGCAAGGGAATTGAAATTATGAAAATAAGCATGTGGTAGTTCAATATACCACTTTGTTGCCGAGCATGTATGTTTTCACTGGAAGAGACGCAAACGTACAAAATCATCCATGAGGGAGTTTGATGAACACCAAAAATGGAAAGTCATCACATGGTTGTTTGGATCTTCACCAGATTTTTCGTCAAATTTCAGAATATCAAAAGGAAGTTTAGCTGGAATGATTGGCCAAACTGGTGAATGAAAAATAGGATCATTAGTTAACCGTGACAAGTCTGGGAGATCCAGAATCGCAAGGAAAGGTAGTTGTCGGTTAATTTGAGGATGATACTGGTGCATCATAAGAACACCAGTAAGACCATAAACTGGGTTAGGTGGATAGTTGTAACCAATAGATCCTCCTACATACGGTTGTTTCTAGCCAGGATAAGCAGGATTCGATGATGGATGAGAAACATTTGCATAACCTGGTGGGTTTTGAGCATTATAGGTTGGGTGTTTTGCTTTCCCATAAGGAGGATAAACATTTTTCCCTTGAGGATGGTAAGGAGTAGATCCCAGAGGCTGATACACATTAGACCCATGAGGAGGATAAGGTTGTTGTCTCAGAGAACTCCAGGTGGTGTTTGGGATGCTGCCCGGATAAGGTTGTCCGTAAGATGTTCCGGAAGGAATAGGATTTGATACTCCTCCTAGTGGGTTATGTTATGAGTTCCCCCCAATGTGGGGTTGAATAAAAGTGCCTCCTGATGATACTCCCCATGATTGTGAAGGGTTTCCAGCAAACGAAGGTTGCCCCCCTGCCAACGGTGGATTAACGACCGGGGTATGACTGGAAAAGGGAGGTTTCCCTCCAGGAGGAGCATGAAAAGGGGGTTGTCCCCTTAGAGGGGTAGGCCCACCATAGAATGGTAGTCCTCTAGGAAGGAAAGGTTCATTAAATGGTGGTTTCCCTTCATCCAGTTGTATTTGGCTGACAGGGGTCTACATTCTCAGGTGAAAAGATGTCCCAGGAGGATTGTGTGGAACATGTGGAGCTGTAGAGTAAAATCTTGTAAAAATGGGGGTAGGGATCGAAGTGCCTTGGAGATGAGTAGAGATGATGAGTCCAGCATTAGGATGGACTTGTGCTGACATAATCGTAGATTTAATGACCTGATCGACTAGGTGATTCATGGTTTGATCGGATGGTCCTGATTCAGCAGGAGGGTCATGAGGATGAAAGGGTTGTCGAAAGGATTCGAAATGCTCATAGAGATCGCGTCTCGATGAATTCCTCCATACAGAATGAGCAGGTGTGGGATTTGTATCTACTACAGTTCTAGGATGAACGGGAGTCCTATACTCATCACCAAAGGTTGGTTCTGTGGATCCCATATATGTTTTGGTAAAAAATGTCTCCAGTAATCGTGGGACCTCTTCTTCTATAACGTTCTGAAGGGAGTCTAAAGGAAGAAAAAGTGGTTCGAGAGGGGTTACCGACACAGATGTAGTGTGAGGAGTGGGATTTTCAACCGTAACCAAAGTGCTTTCTGAGTTATCTAACAGAGGAGAAATAACACTTCTAGCGTGAGATTGATTTTCTACCTCTCCACGGTAGTTGTCTTCTGGAGGGTTAGGAGGTGTTGGTGACGGAAGTCACTACTGGATTTCTTGCAGGAGAAGAGCCCGACGCCCATCAGTTTAATGTCACAATTTGTTTTAAAGGGGTGACCGAATGGAAGGGAACTCGAGGAGATATCACTCTAACTCAGAGACTGAGTCTGGTACATATGGTGACAAAGGAGGTCTTGATCCAACTTCAGCCAGGAGGTTAATAAAAGGGTGATCAGGTGGAAGACTTAGTGAGGAAAGTGGACAAACAACTTTGGGCAACAGGCTTACGACTATTTGTAGAAGAAAGAAACTGAGCAAGGTCCTCTTGGATTCAGGGTCTCACGAAATTGAGGAGGACTCGACTGGATCCTCCAATTCCAAGTCACTCAGCGATGGGAAAACCACAAGAACTGGTCAGAAATATTATAACTGCTACAGTGATCCTACCAACATCATCCTATAACAGCTATAGCTCGACCGGATCCTCCAATTCCGAGCGATTCTAACATAGTGGAACAAAGACGTAAAAGAGACTGGCATTCATCAGGCAAGAAGTCTCAAGAGTGCATACATAACCAGAGTATCAGTGCTTCATTAAAGATTTACAACCGGGAGCTAAGCTCAACCATCGATAGATACAAAAATGGAGAAAACGCCTTCATATACTCTAAACAACAACATCAGCGAAATCAAGATACTGCATTGAAAGATTTTCATCTGCATGGCTTTTGACAGTCAACCTCTGAAAGATCGTGCAACTTATGTCAGACGCAATCTTAATTCCTTGACAATTCCAACGATGAATCGACGTGCCTTAAATTCATGACCGTGCTTTCCCATTAAGGCGGAGGCAATGCCTAACCACCACCAACTGCTTCAATAACTGCTTCTTGGGATTGAGGGCGACCTGGCCAACTCAGCACCTCGGGATATGGAAGACTTCTCATGCCGCCACGCGGAATGGCTTGAATGGCTTAAAGGATATGCGTGGAGAGCCATCACGGAAGATGGGGGATATGAAAATGGAGTGATGAGGCCACGACACGGGGATAGAGGGATTGCAGGGGGGAACACCTGGAAAAATGTGATAAGCGAAGGAGGTGGAGGAATATATGTGATGGACACACCTTGGGGGGAAAGATGACGTGGAGGGAAGGAGACGGGTGACAGGTGGCGAGAAGCGGTAGGACGATGAAAGGAAGGGACGACCACACGGACCAGACATGGGAGATGGGTCGATGACACATGCCAGCAGGGGAACGGTGGAGAGGAAGATGACATGGCGGGAAAAAGGGGGCCACACTGGTTAAAGGTAGGACAACTGAGAAGGATGGGGCTATCTTGGCATCGTTGATCTGAGCACTGAAATCTCAGCTGTAGGAAGCTTCTTGTTCAATTCCGGACCCCCCCCCTTCGCTTAATGGTAGAAAGGCGGGGGGGGTCCGGAATGGTATTCATCGTTGTTGATCTGGGCGCACTCATCTGGGCCGTTGGAGAGGTGCGCCCCCGATTTCGGACCCCCCCCCCGCCCTGCTTAAAGGTCGGAAAGCAAGGGGGGTCCAGAATCCAATATGTGTCGTCGATCTGGGCACGTAAATCTGGACCACCCGAACTTGCTTGCTGCTTACCACGGGCGCATTGTCGCCTGAAACTTTGGACAAGTGGGTTTTTACCCCTTCTTTTGCGTTCTACCCCCTTGTACAAGAAATATCGCTAACATTTGGCTCCATGGGGGATAGAGTCATCCCTGTGATGCTCTAAGAACTCTTTTGTAGACTTAGTGCCTTTGTTGTTGGGCTATGGAGTCATTTATTAGTTCAAAAAACAGAACATAGAAACAATATGTACAAAACAAAACAAAACAAAAAGAGCCGATTGCGGCTCACAGAAAACATTTTTTCAAGAAATGCCCATTGACTGGGCTGTTAAAAACTTCATTGCCTTCCAGATCCTGCAACCTGTAAGTGTTGTTTGAAAATACTTCAAGGATCTTGAAAGGCCCGATCCAGAGGGCATCAAATTTTTTGTGTTTTACCTTTTCCTGCTTGGGTGCATCCCATTTGAGCACTAGATCACCCTGCTCAAATTCCTTCTTCTTGTTCTTCCTGTCAAAAGCCTGCTTGATCTTCTGCTGACGATGGTAGGCTCTATCCATGACCTGTTCTCTAATCTGCTGCACTTCCACCATTTGATGAATCCTTCTGAGTATGTGATTAGGCTCTCCTTCAAGGACCTGGAGGAAATTTGCCACAGGTAAGGCAAGTTGAGTGGGGAAAACGGCCTCTATTCCGTAAACCAGTTGGAAAGGTGAGAGGCCCAGGGACTTCTTGGTTGTCACCCGATCGGCCCAGAGAGAAAATTTGAGCTTTGAATCCCAGGCCTTCTTATTGTCCTCCAGTAGCTTTTTGATAAGCTTGATCAGGATTTTATTGGAGGACTTTGCCAGTCCGTTTCCTTGTGGATAGTATGGAGTGGAGTGGACCAGCGAAATCCCGAATTGTTCACAAAATTCGATCAGAGGCTCAGACCTGAAGGGGGAGGCATTGTCAGTGAAAATTCTACTTGGACAACCAAACCTGGCTATGATGTCCTCCAGGAAGCTGATGATTACTTTGTGAGAAGTGATTCTAGTGGGGACAACCTCTATCCATTTGGTGAAATAATCAGTCGCAGTGAGGATCCATCGGTGCTGGCCACTGGAGGGAGGATGAATCTCCCCGATGAAATCCAATCCCCACTACTGGAAGGGTGCAGAAACTACTACAGGCTTTAATGGCAAAGATTTGAGTTGTTGTTTACCTGAGAATTTCTGGCATTTGATGCAAGCCCTAACTTCCCTGCAGACATCTGTAAACAAAGTAGGCCAGTAATACCCAGCCCGGAGGATTTTGTGGGCTGTGGTTTTCCAAAAGTGATGGCCTCCGTAGAGACTGCTATGAAAATCGAACGCCACTTTCTGCGCTTGCAATGGGTCCAGACATCTTAATAATATCCCCAAAGGGTCTCTCCAATACAGGGCTCAGTCAATGAGACAATATTTGACCGCTTTGAGCTTTAAAGCTCTGGCTCTACTCTTCCCCAGTCCATCAGGGGGCTTTAATTCCTGCAGAAAGTACAAAATGTCCCTGTACCAGGGGCAAGCTGCTAGTGGTATGGTGACCTGGGAATTACTGCTAGATGACTCAGCTTGTTCATTGATGCAGTTAATCTCCAGAGCTTTGTAATTGGATTCAGCCAATAACTTGGCCAAACCTTGCCCTTTAATCAATTTGGTGGGCTTAATCTCGAGGTCAAATTCCAGGATATTAGCTATCCATTTTCCCCTCTTACCATCTATGTCAGGTTGTATGAGGATGTCCTTCATGGCAGTGGAAGGGACATATGCAGTGATCTTCGAGTGCAAGACATAAATCCTGAAAGCTTTGAGTGCTTTCACCAATGCATAGGCCTGTTTTTCCATGATCCCATATTTTAGCTCAGCATCCCTCAGTGCCTTTCTAAAGAAGGCAATGGGCTGCTCTCACCCTTGACTTTTTTTCTGCAATAGGACTGCTACTATTGAGTCGTCAGAAGCAAATGAGAAAATTAGGAAATCCTTAGAATAATCGGGACTGATCAGCACAGGTGCCTCAGTCAATGCTTTCTTTATTTGGGCAAAGGATCCCCTGGACTCAGCAGTCCACTTTATTTCATGGCCCTTCCTAAGCATGGCAGTGATATGCTTTACCAGCTCAGCGAAGTTTGAGATGAATCTCCTCAGAAAATTAATCTTCCCCAAAAATGCCTGAACTTCCTTCTTGGACCAGGGAAGTGACAGGGCCTGAATCGCTTCTACCCTACCTGGGTCAATCCTTACTCCTCCTGCTGACACTATGTGACCTAACAGCCTTCCCTCCTGCATGGCAAACAATGATTTCTTGGGATTTAGTGATAGGCCATACTTCCGACATTTCAGGAAGACCCTCTTCAAGTGATAGCAGTGTTCTTTATCAGTCTTAGAGAAGACTGTGATGTCATCCAGGTATATCACCACAAACTGGTCCTTCTCCCTGATGAAGGCTATGTCCATGGCTCGCTGAAACATTTCTCCTACATTCATCAGTCCGAAGGGCATTTTGGCATACATGAATGTGCCCCAGGGAGTGATGAAGGTTGTTTTTTCTCTGTCCTCAGGCATGACTGATATCTGATTATATCCATAGAAACCATCAATCATGGACATCCTAGATGCACTAATGACCCTCTGTAAAATATGTTCCATTTTGGGCAAGGGGTAATTGTCCTTCCTTGAACTTCTGTTCAGATTCTTGAAATCGACACAGAGTCTGATTTCTCCACTTTTCTTTCTCACCGGGACCAAATTGGCCACCCATTCAGAATATCTCAAGGGGACAATGATCTGGGCATCCAACAGCTTCTTTACCTCCCTTTCCATGACCAGAAGCAACATGGGATTTATCTGTCTCAGCTTCTGCTTGAATGGCCTAGACTCCTCCTTTAGTGGGATCTTGTGCTCGATGACTGATGTGTCATATGTTTTAAGGTCTTTGTAGGTCCATGCGAACACATCAGCGAACTCTTTCAGCAACTTAGTATATTCGGCTCTCTGCTCCTCGGTCAAACTTCTCGACAGCTTGACGAACTTTGGCTCCTCAGGTGTGCCTATATTGCATTCATCTGTGTTGTCATCATCACCTGAAACCTTTCCCTTGACTGCCACGTCATTTCCGTCGAACAATCTTTCTAGTGGGATCAGTCCTCTTGGAATGTGATTGCTCGATAGCTGAATGATCTGGCGATCAACAATTCTATTCACAAATTCCCCAGGGTGATGGCCATATTCTTCTTCAGGATCCTTATCTATATGCATCGTGGAAAAGTCATCAATGGACTGGAGAAATTTCTCAATTTCTTGATCATCTTCAAACACCCTCCAATGTTTGACATTGTCTGGTATAGAAGGTTTGTATTTTATTTCAATGTCAGACCCGGCAGTGGGTGATGTGGGAACTTCGAGCACACTAGCTGTAAAGGCTAAATAGTCAGCCGAGGCATTTTCCTCCCTTGGTATGTAGGAAATGTTAAAGGCCAGGAAGGAATCCTCAACCATCTCCCGTACCTCGTTCCTATAATTCCTGAGCCGAGGATGCTTAGTCTGATAAACATTTTTTACCTACTGGACAATCATCTCGGCATCACCAAACATAGCCACCTCCTTGATTTCCATTTCTTTTGCAGCCCTTAATCCCAGAACCAAAGCTTCATACTCTGCCACATTATTGGTGACCTCGAATTCCAGCCTGTATGACAGAGAGATGGTCTCGTGACAAGGTGATATAAATATCACTCCGGCACCGGCACCCATACTGGAGGAAGCTCCATCAAAGAACATCTTCCAAACAGAGGAAGTTGGAGGGGAGGTCTCTTGATTAAGGATGGACTGCTTTCTGATCTGCAAAGGGGGCTCGGGAATCTCTGTGAGCTGCAATAAACTGGAACCTAAATCAGTGTCCAAGGCATAGATGGGGTGATTGGTGGGATTGGCCTCGTCACTGACAATGTAAGCTAGCTGGGATTTTCTGTATAATCTCCTATGTTCCCCCCCAAAGACTGGAACAGTGGCGTATGTGAGGTCCATCTGCAAGGTTCCCCCCAGTCTCTTGATCCAGGATCTTGACAACAGCATGCCGAACTTGGGGGGAACATCATCTACCACAATATCCATGACCATGCTTTTCATGGGCAGCTGAAACAGGGAGACTACCAGATCTTTTATAACTCCCAAACATTGCACCCTCCTTGAGTCAAAAGAGTAGAGGTCATGATAGGCTCGGGTGACTTCCAGTCCTAATTCTTCCATGACGGCTTTGGGCATGAGGTTGTGGGAGGCCCCTGAGTCCATAAGGTAGTTATGCAGTACCTTGTCATGTATATTCAGGGATGTGTAGAAGGGAGGGAATGAATCATCTCTGTCTTCTACCATGGGACCTAGGACAACTGCAGGCCTTTCATCTTGGAGGTTTATAGAGTCTGTGAGAGGATATGAGGCTTTGGATTTTAACAGTTCAGAGAGGTGCTTTTTGAATTCCCCGTGTTTAACAAGCTCGGTGAGTGGCACATGAATTCTTACTTTTTGAATTTCATGTTCGAAATTGAAAGAAGATGTAAACTTTGGGATTTCTCTAATCTCAGGAACATGAATTTGGACAATGGGAGAAAGGGGTTGAGCCTTCTTACCTCTGTCTGCTACTTCATTAGCAGGCTTTTCTGCTCTGGTGGATGTCTCAGGAACATCAGGTGCTACTACTCTCTTGTCAGACCTCAGATTGTATCTGCCTCGACCACCACTAGCTTTGTCTCCCTTGCTCAATTCGTTCAGCTGACCATCCATGAGAGATTCTTCATATGCCATTTGGGTCAGATGAGGGAAAGGGGGAGTGACCTCTATGCTGTGAATCTTATGCTCAGGCTCGTCTGCTTCCACTCCTTCTTCATCAGCTACAAAATTGTTCTGGAAGGGAGCCTGAATTTTTTGATCATCTCTGTCTCTTTCCCTCTCTCTGTGCATGGTTGGAGGAGCAAAATTGTTGGTTCTTCTGAAACCTCCTCTATTCTCAGTGGTCTGAGGGCCCTTGTACATTTTCTTTCTCTCCACCTTCAATCTCTCCACCTCTTCTTTGAGGAGGTTCATAACTCGGGTCATCTCATTTACTTGAGAGTGAGGTAGTGATGTACCGGAGGTTGAGGCTTCCGACTTATCCTTTCATCTATCTGTGTCGGCCTGGTTCGTCAGTCTATCAGCTGCTAGCATGTTGGATTCCACCTCTACAGCTGCATCTTGCATCTGAGCCAAAGAGGTGGCTCTTCTTTCTCTTAACACGAGACAGAAATCAGGGTCAAATGCGCCAACATAGGAAATTTGAGCAGAGGCCTCTGAGGGTTTAATCTCTACAGGAATCTTATTATACATTCTATTAAACCTTTTGGAGAAGTCTGAGACAGAATCTCCTTGCATCTTCCTCAGAGACCCAAACTCTTTCATATAATACATATAATCTTTTTTGTCTCCCCACTTCCTCAGGAAAACATTATCCAAGGCTTCAATACCAGCAATAGATCCAGGGGCCAGTCCCCGGAACCATTTCCTCACCTCCCCATCAAGGCTCTGGACGAAGACTCTCATCCAGACATCTTCACTTTCAATATTCAAATTGTCTGCATAGCTATAAAAGGCAGCTAGGTTCTCTTCAGCAGTTACATCTCCCTCCCCACTGAACTTGGGCATGTATTCCAAATAGTCTCCAGCAGGGAGAGGATTCAGAGGATGGGGTAGAATCAAAGGAGCATATCTGGCAGCAACTATAGCATCCATTCTGTTCAGAGGGGGATTAACACCATCCATAGGGATGTTCGGTAGAGGAGAACCCGGAGGAGAAGGATTATGAACAGGAGATGTCGGAACGGAGGTTCTTGGAGGATACAACGGAGAAAACAGAGAGAAATCTAAAGGACCTGAGTGGGCAGACACTTCTCTCTGTGCAACAGTAGCAAAAAAAGGAGGGGTGGTGAAATCTTTAGAAGTTCGAGGTCTGTGATGAGGCAAGACCTCCAGGGAAGGGGGAGTGACAAGAATCTCTCCTTCTGATACCAGACCAGGAGGAGAAAACTCAGCAGGAACACTCCCAAAATTCAGAAAACGGGAAACTTCAGAGGAAGGACGACTAGGAAACTGAGAATCTAAAAATGGAGTTCTCACAGAAGGGGAGGGCGTATTACCTGTTTCAGTGACAGAAACTTATTTTGCAGCTCTCTTTCCCTTTCTGCGCACTGCTTCCGCGTCAGCTTCTGGTGTGGCTAAAGGCAAGTGTGGATTAGACCCCGTGTGTCTGCCTCTCGAAGCCACAGTTGATAGAGTAGGTTCTTCCCAGCGGAGTCATCACAGTGGAGTCGCCAGGTGCACACTAGCAATCTTCCAGTTCTGATATCTGATGCACCTTCAGAATCAGTTGATCTTTGTAATTCAATCTCGGGGAAAATATTCAACTTCGTCCCCGACAACGGCACCAGAAATGTTGGCGACGGAAGTCACTCCTGGATTGCTTGTAGGAGCAGAGCCTGATGCCCATCAGTTTAATGTCACGATTTGTTTTAAAGGGGTGACCGAATGGAAGGGAACTCGAGGAGATATCACTTTAACTCAGAGACTGAGTCTGGTACATATGGTGACAAAGGAGGTCTTGATCCAACTTCAGCCAGGAGGTTAATAAAAGGGTGATCAGGTGGAAGACTTAGTGAGGAAAGTGGACAAACAGCTTTGGGAAACGGGCTTACGGCTATTTGCAGAAGAAAGACACTGAGCAAGGTCCTCTTGGATTCAGGGTCTCACGAAACTGAGGAGGACTCGACTAGATCCTCCAATTCCAAGTCACTCAGCGATGGGAAAACCACAAGAACTGGTCAGAAATATTATAACTGCTACAGTGATCCTACCAACATCATCCTATAACAGCTATAGCTCGACTGGATCCTCCAATTCCGAGCGATTCTAACACAGTGGAACAAAGACGTAAAAGAGACTGGCATTCATCAGGAAAGAAGTCTCAAGAGTGCATACATAACCAGAGTATTAGTGCTTCATTAAAGATTTACAACCGGGAGCTAAGCTCAACCATCGATAGATACAAAAATGGAGAAAACGCCTTCATATACTCTAAACAACAACAACAGCGAAATCAAGATACTGCATTGAAAGCTTTGTGTCTGCATGGCTTCTGACAGTCAACCTCTGAAAGATCGTGCAACTTATGTCAGATGCAATCTTAATTCCTTGACAGTTCCAACGACGAATCGACGTGCCTTAAATTCATGACCGTGCTTTCCCATTAAGGCGGAGGCGATGCCTAACCACCACCAACCGCTTCAATAACTGCTTCTTGGGATTGAGGGTGACCTAGCCAACTCAGCACCTCGGGATATGGAAGACTTCTCATGCCGCCACGTGGAATGGCTTGACTGGCTTAATGGATATGTGTGGAGAGACATCACGGAAGATGGGGGATACGAAAAATGGAGTGATGAGGCCACGACACGGGGATAGAGGGATTGCAGGGGGGAACACCTGGAAAAATGTGATAAGCGAAGGAGGTGGAGGAATATATGTGATGGACACACCTTGGGGGGAAAGCTGACGTGGAGGGAAGGAGACGGGTGACAGGTGGCGAGCAGCGGTAGGACGATGAAAGGAAGGGACGACCACACGGACCAGACATGGGAGATGGGTCGATGACACATGCCAGCAGGGGAACGGTGGAGAGGAAGATGACATGGCGGGAAAAAGGGGGCCACACTGGTTAAAGGCAGGACAACTGAGAAGGACGGGGCTGTCTTGGAGTCGTTAATCTGAGCACTGAAATCTCAGCCGTAGGAAGTTTCTTGTTCGATTCTGGACCCCCCCCCTTCGCTTAAAGGTAGAAAGGCGGGGGGGGTCTGGAATGGTCTTCATCATCGTTGATCTGGGCACGCTCATCTGGGC
>ML778982.1:2186256-2209999 GCA_009831015.1 Picea engelmannii
GGAATCCAATATGTGCCATCGATCTGGGCGCGTAAATCTGGACCATCCGGACTTGCTTGTTGCTTACCACGGGCGCATTGTCGCCCGAAACTTTGGACAAGTGGGTTTTTACCCCTTCTTTTGTATTCTACCCCCCTGTACAAGAAATATCGCTAATAGGAGGTAAGGGTTCATAGCCTTCCGGAGGTAGCCCTTGCATCCTATGTGATCGGCGAAGACCTTTATCATCTACAGGCTCAATTTTGGAGAATAACAGTACACACTGAAAATATAGAGCCAACTAACAAAAAGAAACAACATATGCTAATAAAATCTAGGAATCAACCAAGCAAACAAAACTTCTCTTGATGATCATACTAGTTGGTGATGAAATCCAATGTCGTGTGATCAAGTCAAGAAGGGGCTAGGATATGGTGGAACAGTTACAATGGTGACCTTCTTAACAGAATTTCACCTTGGTGCAAGCTTCCACGTAGTAGTTGTGGATTTACCCTCCAAGGAGCCCGAGTGAGTTTGACCAATGGTTGTTCTAGGTACAGTGAGACTTCCCTTCACTGTCACCTTGTGTAATTACCTAAGGATTATGGAAACTAAGGACACCAACTCGCAGTTGGCCCCTGGGTGGGTACAGTCTATAGTCCAATCAGAACATATGGGAAGGATAACAAGTCTAAAATCAACTCAAGAGGCTCCCACACATAATTGTGGGTATACCTCCAAGTGACCCCCAATATATGAACCGACCACTACCAACAGTTGAACCACGGAGGGATAATCTTCGTAACTCACTCGAATGCAAACTCGTGTGTAACCCCTGTGTGAGAGGGGGATCCCAGAAATCCTATATGACAATTGGATTTGACTCTCCCTATCTTAGGATGCTAATGTTCATTTTGAAAACTTTGGAGAGTTGTACTCACAACCTAATCCAAAGTGCTAATCCTAGTCTAATGTTGGTGGAAGATCCTAAAAACAAAAAATGTTCTAGATAATTTTTAATTAGCGTTGATTTTATGGTTGTTCTTTACTCAAAGGGTGTATGACAATGAAACTGATGGTATGATTACTCAAATCCAAAAAAATGCACAAGAAGATGATAAGAAATCTTGTCTTTCGATGAATGGCTATTTAAGGGAAAGAGAGAAAGTTGTTTTCACTATCAAACACTAAGATGCAATGTCCTTATACAAGTGTTTCTCAATGAAATCCAATGCAATGCTAAAATTTCAGAAATGCCTTCTAATATCCAAACCAATCACTAAAATATGTCATTTTGTTTCTATGTGAATGATAATCAGATGCAAGACTTCTAAATGCCAATCAAACTTCAGGATTAAACAGTCAGAAGAAAACCTCACACAAAACAAAGACACACTCTCGTCGTGAAATAGACAAGAAGAACAAAGATAACCAAATTGTAAACAAGAACCAAAACCTCAAACAAAAGAGAAATGATGGAAATTTGACCTCAAAGATCAAATAAAAAGTTCATAGACCTTTGGATTTCCTCACAAAAGTTTTCACTCAATCAGATAAAGGAGAAGAAAACAACAAGTTTACTCTAGGTCAGCAAAGACAAAGAGTGGCTTCAAGGAAAGGAAAGAAGATGTCAAAATCCAAAACAAAAGAGGATGAAATATCATAAAGAAGGGTGTTTTAAAGCCAATATAAAAATGGACTAACAATATAGGACCCTGAGCAAATGCCAAAACCCAGAAATAGCTTCAAAAAATGCAAATTTTGCAGAATTTCTCACAAAAAATGGGGTAGCTCTCCCCCAAAAGGGGACACAGAGTGCTCCAACAGTTTGTGGAACACTTTCAGGGAGTACCAACGCCCTGGTTCTAATGGTAGGGGAGTGCTCTGCTCCAAAAACTCTGAAAAGTGTCCAAAAACTCAAAAAACGAAGGAATTTCAGTCAATCAGAGTGATCCTGATGACATAATGAGGCAATCAAACCAATCTAAGAATCAACAAGACAATGTAAAGAAGATCAAATCAGTGGGCAAAGGGCCAAAACAAGATATGGGAATGGGAAAAAAACTCAGAGCTCCTCCCCAGTGGAGTCACCAATTTTTGTTGTAGGTGAATCCCCCTGTAGGCAAGTGGATTCCCTCTTGGTCTCTAAACTCCTAAGGCCAAGACAGAAGGTGCTTAACATGGACACTGACTTCCTTTTAGATCTAATCAAGCTAATGAAAGAAAGAGAAGGAGAAAGATATGTACCTTATGAATGATGTTTGTCCTTGCTAAGTCCAGGCTGAGCTTCGATCTTGAGCTCCTTGATAGGTCCTGCAAAACAAACAAATATACAATGGAATTCCTACTCTACTAAGATTATCTCAATCATAGATCCATATACTGTAGACAAACTTGTATGGAACAGGTACAAGTTTTAAAGAAACAGACCAAGCATTGATTATATTAATGAGAACTAGTAAAAGTACTTACAATCCTTTGAATGAGGGTGCAGCAGCCTCTTCCAGTTCTCCTTGTCCAACCCTTTTGCTTAATCAATCTCCACTGATAGCTTTGATGGCATCTCACTCATGATATCATAAGTTTGATGTAATTCTCCAACTTCCTTCTGCATGTAATGTACCCTTTCACCATGACAAAGCCTCTTTATATAACCTTGGAGAGGTCCAACTACTTGAGATATCTTTGGGATACGTTGAGGATTCCTCTCCTTCAGTTGAGGATCTTCCCTAAGATCATGCCTTGAGCATCTCCTCGAACCCAACCACCTTCAAGAATTGAGGGATTCTTCCCTAATTTCCCTCAACAAACTCAGAAATTTCTGAAGATGAAGTAGTGCTTCCCCATAAGGGTGCACAGAGCGCTCAAATGCTCCCCCAGAGAGGCCTAGGGAGTGCTAGCACTCCCTGACAATGGGTAGGGGAGCGATCCTCCACAAAACTCATTTTTTTTATGGTTTTTCCAATGTCAAAGGGCTTTTACTTCTTGCCAAATGGTTTTTCTTTTTCCAAACCACCTTTGAGGTGTCTTTAAGTGTCTTTATGATGTCATTATGGGCACGACATAGGCAATATGGTAGCAAACTATTTTTGACACTTGAAACACTTGTAGTCAAGATGCGACATTTGCGGACAATATGTGACACTTACAACACTCGTAATGACGACACTTGCGACACTATCGAAGTGAGAAAATTTGAGGTGTAACAAACCTCAGACACTTTATCCTCATCTACAACTGCTATGTTGAGTGTCCTTTTCTCTACATCTCTGATTGCGAACAGAGAAGACTTGTGTTGAGAAATATTTTCTACTTCAGGGATCAACTCTCTTATTTCACTCAGGGCCAAGTTTCCTTTTTCAACATATTGTCTCACCAAATCTTCTTTAGATTGATAGACTGCTCCAAGTGCTTTGTCAAAAATGTGTTTTTGTTGGTGAAAGCACTCGAGATGCTTTCACTTTGGGGAATACTACTTTTACCATATTATTCTTTGCTGGTGGAACTCTTCACTATATCCATACTTAATTTATCTTTAGGCTCCTCCTCCAACAGATCCACTATCTGTGGGGATTGTATGGATTTCATTTTCTTAGGGGAACCAATGTGACTGTTGATGCCTAGGGCCTCTAAACTGCTTCTCTTTGTGTAGACACTTACTTTGGGAACTTGGGGTATCATCTTTTAAGGAGTCTCTTGTGGGGCTGGCCCCTCTTGTTGTGTTTGTGTAGGCTGCAGGATGGTCTCCATATCAGCACAGGCTTCTAAATTTTCCAATTTGTCGAAACCTTAAACATACTCATGTTCATAAGGGGCATGTGTGTTCATCAATATTCTTTTAGATATGACCTGATGTGGATCGTATCTTCTCCCTTGTAGCTATGCAAATCCAAACTCCTTGAGTTTGGTCTGGATCTAAGATAAGTAAAATCTAGTTTTTACAATAAAGGGTCCTATGATGAAAGGGAATTTGAGGTTGGATGCCTTGTGGAGTTTTAGGAAATGTTATGTCTGTAAGATGATTCTTTGTCTAATGAACTCTAGGGAAAATAATTTGGGTGTTAAGAAAATAGGTAGGAGATAAGGGGCCTCTTGAAAACCATATACCCAAATTACAGTAGAATGCATGGACAACACCCAGCCTCCCACTCTGTTTTCTAGATTTGGCTGCAAATAAATTTTCATGTCCTCCGAGACTCTTAGCAGGCTGGTGTTGAAGATCAGGCTGTAAACTCTGTACATGATCTTATTTATGAAAATGAGCATTGTGATTCTTTTGCATTCAGCTGAGTCGAATGTTGCTTCAGGGAACTCTTTCTTGTTTGTCTCTAGGAACATCTTCAACAAGTATGTGTAATACACAAAGTGGCTTAGTGACTAGAAATTCACTAGTTGTTTCTTTACATTGTCAGTTATGAATCCTTCAAAGCTGATACTGACTGACTGACTGAAAGAATGTTACAGAAAACCTAACATGACCCCAACTACATATTTGTCATTATCTAAACCTAAAATCTGACTGAGTATGGAATAGGCCCACTGGATTTCAATAACCATGACATTTGCATTCATTGGCAAGGACATACTCTTAGAATAATGCTCGGGTTTGACAATTGTCTACAAAATTAGGTTTTTTAACCTTAGGGGGACATTCCCTGTAAATTGTAACTAGATTTTCTTCCTTGAAGGGTTCAAACACTATTGAGGGGGGCTCTGGTATACCAAGGGTGTATCGAATTGATGGGCTATCTACTCTACACAGGAAATTCGACCCTAATTTGTTTAAGATGACTTTTTCTTCTTGTGATTATTGTTTTGCGCACCAACCTATGAACTCAGGGAAAGGGAATACGACCTCGACGACGTAAGGGACTATGGAGGCCTGGACTACTTCGATAAAAGGTATATGTTTCCCTATGTTATCTAAAAAATTGGCTCCGGACATGGAGACAGGTGAGATGGTTGTTTTGGTGTCGAACACATCAGAATCTTTGTCAATTAGGGCTTGTTCATTTGGTGGGGGATCTTTCTCTACTACAGATAAAATGACAGGGTCCATGGAAGCAATGAAAAATACCTGCGAATGAGAGAAAAACGCGTGATTTTGGTGCACTGTTGAGCTTCAGTTCGAATGGAGCGGTCACGCCAACTTTCAATGTTCCAATGATTTGAAAAAACATAAAATAATGACAAGGTCCCACTCCTTTATATACACCTGATTTCAGTGCTGAGGTGAAGTGGTTTGGGATAGACTTCTTATTGCCCTGAAATGCATCCAGTGGTGCCACATGGTCCCGATTCGAAACCATGGTATTATTATCGAGTTGCTTTCAATAATTAACCTCTGCGCTAGTTCTCCGCCCGAAATGATCCCTGATCGTTGATTTGCGGCGCTTGTGATCTGTCGCCCGTCAGGTCCCATCAACTTCGCACTTTATCTAGACTTAGCCTCCTTCTACTAGATTTGGCCCCATCCTCCAGTTTATCACACCTCTACATTAGTTTATCCTCTCACTAAGTCCCAAAACTTGGATTCCATATAAAAATTGTTATAGTGATTACACAATCTAGATTGATGATTTACCCCATTGGTAGCAACCCTAGAATTGGTTTTCATGTCATAGATTTCCATTACATTAGGTGTGAATATTAATTTATTTTCGGTGCCATAATTTTTCATCTGGTACAAGGAGAGAATATTGATGGAAAGTTTGGGAACGTACAACACATTTTGGAAGATTCCTTTGGTGAGTTCAATCCTTCATTTTTCGGTGACCTCGACTAGAGAGTTTTCCCCCATCAGAATAGGAGGACCTTTGCATGCATCTAATGAATAATAGATTGATTATGTGGAAGCCATGTCATGTGATGCTCCTGAATCTATGATCCAAGCATCGGGAGAGGTGTCGATGGCAATCAAGGCAATCTAGAATTGCCTTTTTTGTGATTTTGATCTTCTGGCTTCTTCTTCTTGGCACCCTAGGGGATGCGATATCCAAGTTTATTTTGCTGAGTTATTTGAGTCATTCGGTCTATTTGTTTCTACATACATGTATATTCTATATGGAATCCTTTATGGAAGTATGTGCTTTTCTCCCCTTTTCTTCCCTTTGGATCCAGAGGTATCGTTGAAGGGTTTTGAGTACCCTTCCTTCTTCGTATTTGCATGTTCTTTTATTTTGTATTTATATTTATTTTTATGATATTTATGATTGATTCCATCTTGCACAGTAAGTGCATGCGCCTTTTGGCCTTTTATTTTTCCCATGTTGATGAGATTGGTCTGCTCTTGTGTCAGGGATTCAATAAACTCCTCAAGAGAAGGCATCTTCTAGGTGGTTCTAGAGGTGAATTTTACTTAATATAATGTGTATACGAACACTGAGAATTCGGGACCAAGTTTTGAGACAGTGGTGAGAACCATTTTTTTATCCTCCTTAGATTTATCAACCTCGCAAAGCTTGAGTTGCGATAGTAAATCCTTAAATTTTGTAAAGAAATCTTGGATATTGTCGAAGATTTTTGGATCTAATGTGATAAATTCCACCTCAAGCATGTTTCCCCTCATCTCATCCTATTTTCCAAAGATCTCTTCCATGGTGGTCCAAGCTTCATTGAGGGTTTTACAGGAAGGTATGTGAAAAAGGAGATTGGGAGAAATGAGACTGCAAATTGTTCTAAATGCTTCATCCATTTTATTTAGTTACTTGGATGTTTCTATGGATGATGTTGGTTCTATTTTTGTGTTCATGGTTAACCTATACAATCCTCTGCTTCGAAGATTCATGATTGTCCTCTCCTTCCATGCAAAGCAATTGCAAGGTGTAAGAATGAATTCTTTTGGGAATTCCATTTTTTCATTGTCTTCAATCTTTGGTACCTACAAAAATAATTCAGAGTGTCTTTTTCTTAGTAGTCCTTCATCTCTGATACCATGTAAATGTGTTGAACCTACATAGAATAGGTCTAGCTATAAAATAACACACACATTTGCATAAGAAATTGAGAAATAAGAAGCAAGAGATAAAGAATGGAAAAATTCTCATTAACCAAATGAATGAATGATAATTTACACATGATATACTCTATATAACTCAACCAATGTGCATTGTAGGAGAATAAAATTCACCATAGTGGCGGTATAGAGTTATATGGACACACACCAACATTTACGGGAGTAAACTACCACCTAGTCTAGTCTCTCAGGCAGTTACGAGAGTGAACTTCCACCTAGTTGAGTTAACTAGTATATCAGTCTTCAATTAACTGACTGAAGCATAGTGAAGTGAGGAGGAGATTAGGGAATCATGGATAATGTGCTATTCTAGTGATGATAAAAAGGAAAATGTGCATTATATGGTGATGATCCCAATGTTTCATGGTGATAATCCCAATGTAGCATTTAGACTCCACTCAAATGATCAAGCTGAAGTGAAAACTGAAGAGAATATTCTCCCTAGAGGAATATTCTTCCTAAAATATAGGAGACTAGATAATGACTAATAAACAAGGGAAAACCTTAGGAAAAATAAATCCTAGGTGTGTGTGAAGTAACTCCAACACCATATCCCTCAAAAAATATAATGTCAAACAATATTTCTAGTTTGAATCACTCAAATGTCAAAAAGGAAATAAACCCAAATCAAATGCATGTTCACTCAGCCAGAATGCTCTCAAGAAATTCACTGTAAATTTTGGAAAACAAACACATTCTGCATGCAAACTCTAAGATCCAACAAGATGATTTTATTTTGAGAAGAGTTGACATATTGATGAATGAAGAGGTAAAATCCACATACATGTAATAATAATACTAGGAAACCACATGGCACAATTACTTTTCTGCTAAGGGACACGAACAATGGAGGATCTACTAACTAGAGCACCCAAAACAAGTGTGCAATAATAGTGAAGGTGGCAACTTTGAGGTAGGTTAAGAATGGTGTGCAGTAAATGCACGTCGCTTCCCATATTCTACATTCAAATCCATCAACCAAAGCCAATGATAGAGCTCACTTAGGCTCCAAATATTCATTCCAAACATACGTCCACCATACTTTAGCTATTTTCCACATAAATTTCCAACATCAAGAGTCAAGCTCAAGGTTGATACATGAATCTAATCTATTATATGACCATCACACACTTAGCATCAAAATAGACATGACCCACATATCTTTCTAATGGAGGATTACTATACCACCTAACAATCGATTTCCCAAATATACTATAAGTTTGCATGTAGCCTGCACTTAGTATTTTAATAATATGTCAAATCCTAGGTGTAGCAAAAAATGTCTAATGAAATAAACATTTACTTCCCTTAAAATATTTTTTCTAATACACCCAACATCAGTTAACTACAAATAGAACCAGCTTAGGATCTTCTCTTTTTATTCTCAAACCATGAAATTCTTATTGTAAGGTAATCATGAGCGCAACTTGAAGATATAACAAGAGGAGTTATTTCTCTTACTTATTATCGTTCTAAAGAATTCCCACCTATTTAGTATTATTAATAAATATATATAAGTAATAATGCATTGCAACTCATTTGTAGGCAAATATTTCATGTTGTGCTTTTGGGCGTCAACAAGGAGGACATCTTGAATTTGAATGCCCATATTTGAAAATTGAAAGTGATGAGACAGAAAATCCCAATGAAGTAGAACACAATCTAGAGATTAAAAAGGAAAAGAATCATGAAGTAGAATACATTCAACGAGAAAGATAACCTGAAGAAGAAATCGTCACCTTGAAAATCTACCTCAAAGAAGCAAGAAGAAACAAAGAAGTAATGAAGATCTAGATGAAGAAGAAAGAAGAGGATTGTTATAAGCTTGAAGAAGAAGTTGTTATGTTAAGAATAAAAGTTGTCAAGCTTAGCAAAAACATTGAATAAATATCCACATCATTAGTAATATAGTTGAAGGGAAATCTCATAGGTCATCGAAAGGGAAAAGTGAAAAGAATCCTAAGAGTTATGCAGAAGTCATCAAAGTTTCTATAAATAAGGAATAATGAAAGCCCTTAAAGAAGAATATTCCAAAAGGACATAAGACTCAAGAAGAAGAGTATAGAATAGATGGACATCAAATAAGAACTTCTGCATTCAGAAAACCAAGAAGCTTCACTCATAATGAAGGAGTCAATAGAAGAGAATATAGTGATCAACCAAAGCATGATTTCAGAAGGACTACAACATAGAGAAGATCATCCACTCCCAGGTATGTAAATTTCTTTTATGGTCATTGCTTTTATTGTACTAAATTTGGACATAAAGTTGCATATTGCAGGACTTATGGAAGAAATGTTCAATCAAGAAATTCTTATGTGGCCCCACATAATATTGAATGTTACAAATCCACAACTATGGTCATATAGCTTGGAATTGTAGAAGCATGACAGTGCCATCCATGAAGAAATAAATAGATACCATATATACTAAAATTTGTAAAAGAAAAGAACAAGAAGAAGATCAAGTGAATAAAGACCAGATTTCAAAAATTACAAGACTTGCCATAGTACGAGAAAGAAAAGGAAAGAGAGAAAAATATGAACAAGTTTCGAGAACCATATTCTTATAATATGTAGCAGAGAAATATCATAATAAATATCAGGTAAATAAATAATAGGTCCCAAAGATCACAGGATTTGCAGTAGCACGAGAAAGAAAAGAAGAGCAGGTGAATAAATAACGGGCCCAACAAATCATACTTTCGGGAATTATAGTGAAAAATCAATCCATGGGCAGAAATAAAGAAGTCAGAGTTCAGAGAGATGATGAGTCTATAGACGAAGATGGAGACTCCTTTGGTAAGGTATTCTTCTTAGCCGTCCATATTGGAAACTCCTAGTATTATGAATGTTGAATAGGGGGAGTCTAGACAACATCTCTACAGATCAGAGAGTATCTAATGAGTAGTTTGAAGTATGATGTTGCAGTTGTTTGATAGAAACAAATTCAGAGTGGTTCGACAGTATAAGTACAGAAAGATAGATTGATCGATTGATAAAGCAATGTTCCCACACACAGGTGTCAGTTGGCAGTTACACAATAAAAAGTATGTTAAGCCCTAAATATTGGCACATTACCCCTTAATTGGGGCATATTACATTAATATTTTATTTTATATATGTCGTCTTGGGTCTATTAGATGTAATTGTAACTCCTAGTCTCCTATATATACCAAGGAAACCTTTTCATTTGGAATCATCTTGTATTTGTTAATTTATGTGGTGTATAAGGAGGTCGACCCCTCGAAGAGGATTATTATCTTAAATTATGTTTTTTTCAAGGCGTTGAGTACTTATTCTAAGGTTTTTTTATCGTATTTTTATATTTGGTTCTTAACATTTGGTATCAGATCTCAAGGTCTTAGGGTTTCTCTACTACATCTGAGACACATTGGAATTTTCACTATAACTTTGTTTCTACAAAGTTTCAGAAGGAAACCTTTCGATGGTATTTAACAGATAGATCAAGGTACGTGGGGTTCCAATTTCATCTCACGAGGCCTTATACTTTCAGAGATATATCCCTTGTAATAAAGAGTTCTGGAATCATCTTGAATTTAGCCATTGTGAAATTTTCGCTATAAAATGTTTTTTGTGATGTTTCAAATGCTTAAACCTGGAAACTATTCACATAAGTTATCAAGTTATCTATGATAAATATATTCGCTTCTTGGTCATCCTAATTTTGTAGATACAATCGGTGTATTATAGGGTAATTGACTAGTCATATTAACTAGTCTCAAATAAGTGTTCTAGATAAAACAATGATATCTTCTTCAGTGGGTATCCAAATTAAGGGAGACTAGTTGCATTGGACCATGGAAAGTTTGTAGTATTTTCGGTGCAAGTTTTAGAATCAAATATAATATATTGTTCTCTTGACACGATTTACATGTACACTCTCTTGGAAGGGCCAAAAATCAGCAAGGTGTGGGGAAGTTACCATAACTTCCACTTGGAACATCCAATTTTTATCAGATCTATGGCATTGTAGAGAAGATGTATCATAGAACAACAGAATGAAATTTTCAGACCCAGAAGGGTTGAAATTTTGGAGATACATTAGAATAAATATCATCTAGCAAAACCACCTCTAAATCAAGGTTTAAAAGTGATACTTGGACAACATGACACCAAAAAAGGGAACTTCTACACCAAATAATCCTTCAGACAGTCATGCTTGGATTATTGATGAAGGTGAAGAAATGTGTAGGGACATAAATGATTTAAAAAAGATGGCAGTAACAAAATATGAACTACAAGGGATGATGGATTCAACTGAAGCTAAGTTGGAAGAATTAATGTACACTAATATCGATGGTTTAAAAAGGGAGATCATGGAAGGATTGAAAAATTTGTTAATAGAGAGGCCGCTTGAAAGTGAAAATGTATCCCATGAAATTCATGATGAGGACACAAGGAAGATGAATCAAGACTAGAGAAACTCCAACTTTGGGTTGAATACCAACTACTTTCCTAAGATTGATATGAGGAAATTTGATGGCAAGGATCCAATCACATGGATACTCTAGATGGAGCAGTTTGTCAATCTACATGATGTGCCACACACACACAAAATGTATGAATTACATCGTTACATTTAGAACCCAATAAATTTGTGTGGTATCAATGACTTTGTTCTCGCAAATCACTTGTCACTTGGACAATTTTCACAGAATAAATGATATCACACTATGAAGATACAAGAAGAAATACCTTCTTCATCCAATTGATAAATCTCAAGAAAAAGGGTTCAGTTGTGGAACACATTGAGAACTTCCAAAGATTGAATATAAAGGTAACGGATATTCCAGATGAGCACTTGATTGATTTATTTATAGTAACTTTAAAAGATAACATTCAACATGAGGTTCACCTTTTGGAACCCAAATCATTGGACAATGTGTTCAGGGTGGCGATAAATGTTGAAAGTAAAATTATGGATATGGCTATGGATACTAGAAGGACCACTCCTAACATCTATCGAGAGAATAATGTTCCTTATTCTAAAAAAACTCAACCTACAAGGTTGACACCTAAACAATTGGAGGAAATAAAATCAAAAGGTTTATTCTTTAATTGTGACAACAAGTATAGTAAGGTACATAAGTGTGGTGAAAAGAAATTATTCTACATAGATTGTGAAGAGGAATAAGAAAGAACAAGAACAAGAACCATCTCAAGATGAAAATGTAGAAGAGATTTCTTGTGAAGTGTCGACTCCCACCATATCATGTCATGCATTGGATGGAATTAGCACTCCTCAAACCCTCAAGATTGAAGGATATTTCAAAAATAAAAAGGTAATAGTCCTAATCGATTCTCGTAATACTCATAATTTCATTCACTATAAATTATCCAAATCTCACAATTGTTTTATATATCCAACGTCAAAGTTTCATGTAATGATTGCAGATGGAGGAACTATCAATTGCTCAGAAAAATGTCATGATATCAATCTTACTATGGGGGAATATTAAATGAATAGTCCAATGATTTCTATACCCATGGGTGGTGTTGACGTCGTACTAGGAGTCCAATGGTTACAATTATTGGGAACAATGGCTTTTAATTTTCAAGAACTTTTCATGAAATTTTCATTGGAAGGAAAGGAAATTGAGTTAGGGGTATCACAGGGAAACCTAGTAAGGTTATAATCTCTAATGGCATGAAAACATTATTGAAAAAGGGGCATTAGGGTGTAATTGTACAACTATGCCCACTAGATGTTCAAACATCTAAGCCATATATTCCCCTAGATCTCCAGGGGATCATTGATAAGAATTCCAAAGTATTTCAAGATGGTCCCATAGGTTTTCCACCCACTCGCAATCATGATCATGATATTCACCTAATTCCTAGGAGTATTCCTCCTAACATCAAGCCTTGCAAATACCCTTATTCCCAGAAGAGTGAAACTGAGCATATGGTTGAAGAAATGTTATAGGCTGGCATTATTAGACATAGCCAAAGTTCTTACTCTACACCGGTGGTAATGGTACTCAAGAAAAAGGGATCATGGAATATGTGTCTAGATTATAGAGATCTCAACAAGATCACTATTAAAGATAAGTTTCCCATTACCATCATTGATAATATTTTAGATGAACTACATGGAGAAATCTACTTCACAAAGTTGTATATCCATTAAGGGTATCATCATATTAGAATGAAGGAAGCATATATCCAAAAAACAACATCATGAACTCATGAAGGCCATTATGAATTTTTGGTCATGTCTTTTTTCCTTACAAATGCACCTTCACATTCCAAGGGTTGATGAATTTAATTTTCAATCCCTTCCTTTGAAAATTTGTGTTAGTATTTTTTGATGATATACTAATCTATAAAAAGTATTGGGAGGATCATGTTCAACATGTTGACAGGGTGCTACAAATACTAGAGAAACAATTATATTCCAAACCATCCAAATGTTTCTTTGGGATGAAGGAGGTAGATTATTTGGGTCATATTATATCTCATGAAGGTTTCAAGGTAGACCCTAAAAATATTAATGCCATGATGGACTGGTCGATTCCCAAAACATTGAATAATCTTAGAGGATTTTTGGGTTCGACAAGTTAATACCGCAAGTTTGTTCGGAACTATGGAAGAATAGAAGCACCTTTAACAACATTAACTAAGAGGGATGCATTTTCATGGACTCCATAGGAAACTCAAGATTTTGAACAAATTAAAGAGGAGATGTGCAAAGCTCCTGTCTTGACCACACCACACTTCAAAAAAACCTTTATTCTAGAATGTGATGCCTCGGGAAATGGTATTGGAGTTTTTATAATGCAAGAAGGAAGGCCCCTTTCTTTTGGAAGTCATCCACTCAAGGGAAAGGACTTACACAAACCCATTTATCATAAGGAAATCATGGAAATACTACATGCATTGAAGAAATGGTTCCCTTACCTAATAGGTAGGCACTTCAAGGTCAAACCAGATCATGATAGTCTTAAATACTTCTTGGAACAAAGACTATCTTCAGAAGAACAACAAAATGGGTGACCAAGATGTTGGGTTATGACTTTGAAATCATCTACAAAAAAAATGGAAGAAAAATGTTGTGGCAGATCAACTCTCAAGAAAGGATGAATATTTTGAGGCCTTTCTCTGTTTTATCTCGATCATCCAACCCAATTGGATAATAGAAGAAAGGGGTAAATGGAATAATGAAGAAAATGTGTGGACTCTCTTTAAAAGTTTGCAGCAGGATTCTAGTGCATCAGACACATTTACATGGAAAAATGATTCACTATGGTACAAATATCACGCATATTTATGTAAGAAATCCCAACTCAATTGATCTACATTGATTTACACATAAACATGTAGAGAAGTCATCAAAGAGAGAGAGAGAGAGAGAGAGGAATATTAGTATCATATATACAGGGAGACACACCCATAGGGGGAGATATTATTTTAACCAGAATTGGTTAGAGTAGGTACAATGTCAGATTGATAGGGGGATTTAATCCTTTTTCAAAGGGAGAGAGAGAGAGAGTAATCAAAGGCATGAAGACAAGGGTGTTATCACTCTATAAATTTAATCGGTTGATAAAACAAATGATGGAGGTAACCTACAAACCAACTTTAGAGTTGTGTACTAGCATGCTCAGCTCAGAGAGGGTTCTCTCCTGTCACTTGGTATTTAATAAATGAGTTTTATTTAACAATTCAATGGCCAGGTTTCGTTTATTTCGAGGGTTTTTTATAATTTTGTTGGCAAGGAAGAGGAGGGACACTTAGGGATATGGAGTCAAACTTCTGAAAATGAATGGAAGAACTGATTGGTTGGTATAACTCTCTAGAGGATAAAGGCTAAATAAGGCGATAAATCTGAGTTATAATTTGTAAATTTACAGTCTAAGAAGAAAGGAAAAACATATCACTGTATCAGATCATTAAATAAATGAATTCTAACATTAGTTAGGAAGAAATTAACACAATTTAAATTGCTTAAGCCAAGAGCATCACAAGATGAATTTTGGGCCTTTAATTATCCAATTTAAACAAAAGACAGTGAAAATGGAATATAAGCATACAGAAAATACATACAAAGAGAGGATACAAAACTCAGATCACCACCATTAGAATATTTTCAAGTAAACTTCAAGACTTTTGCATATATATTCTATTCAGATTTAGAAAATTACATTTAAGTTCCTAATAGCTAAAATCATGCCCTTGCACTTCTGCCAACTCCTAATACATTTGGAAATCCTAGTATTTATAAAAGTTGAGCTCCTTTGGTTTGAAACCGATTACAATGATTAAAATGAACCGTTTCGGTTTCAAAATTGATTAAAATAATTACAATGGACAGTTTTGGTTTGAAACTGATTACAATGATTAAAATGAATTGTTTTGGTTTCGAAATTGATTACAATAATTACAATGGACAGTTTTGGTTTGAAACCGATTACAATAATTAGCAAGAGAACGTTTCATGATCCGGATTCTGGCTCTTCTGGCGTTTCAGTTTCTTTCCTTGCCACTTGTTCTGCTCTGATCTTCCACATGATCTTCCATCTTCAGTGACATATGGACATCATCTACTAGACCCTGGAAAACTACACTTTGTCTTACCCATCTATACTATTTCCTTCCATTGCAAGTCGGAAGGGATATCATAATCTTCCATTTCTTTGATCAGGATCTCCAGGTCAATGCAGGAAGCATACATCATGGATGGCAGTCCAATTTTGATTGTTTTGAACTGATTCAGAATCTCAAAGTCTATAATCAGATGTTCAACTAGTGTATCTCCTTTCATATTTTCCTCCAGGGTTTCGAACATGGAGTGATCCATTATGCACTGAGTCAAGAGAGCATTGTATTCTTATGGATCATATAATTTTCCTTTGCCATCACAAAATTTTGGAAGGCCTTTGATAAACAATTATTCAAAACAATCCTTGTACTATTGTACACTTTGATCCATCTGTGTTGCCTTAGTTTGGACTAATTTCAACAGGTTATGTTTAGCAATAACCCTCCTAGCCCATATAATCAATGTAGTTATGTATTTAACTCCAATAGTCTGAAGGTCTGTAGTAGGAATGGAGTTGAGTATATTTATGGCATTTTGGGCCCATTCTGATGGTTTCTTTGCTAAAGTCTCATTCAAAATAGTGCACCTTCTTCTGGTTGCGATGGATATGTTGTCTTTATCATTAATGAAATTCAAATATACTATGAACTTGGAAGATTCAATAGCTATAGAGTCCCAGATGATATGCTTGGCCCCCTACAATAGGCCTTTTCCTTTTATTCTCACCTTCAATTTATCTATCATTTCATGCAGGACTTCATTCTCCTTTTGAAATTGAGCCATTCTTTCATCCTTTGCCTGCATCGCCTGCTTCAATTTATCTATGCTTCCTTTTATCCCTTTGATTTATCCTTATTTTAGGATAACTTTTGACATAGCCTGGACAAGTCCTTCAGTGTTTGGCCTAGCTTCTGTAGCAGGAGGTAAAACTACAACCATGTTTAACAATTTTGTTTTCTCTTCTGACCACTTGACCTTTTCTCGTTCCAGTTGTGTTATAGAAATATTTGCCTCACCCCATGCAATATTTCACAGAAGGCCTTTTTCCATTTCCCTATGCATACTTGTAATCCATTTTTGCAAATCCTAGAGCTAAAAATACAATTTTTCCACATATACGCACCTTGCCTACTATACAGCATGTGTATAGTAGGTTTCACCACTACAGCCCGTGTACATTAGGAAATGTGCCCAAAATTGAAAAATAGTGTCGGTTTTCCATATCACGTCATGAGATCAATGATCCTTGGCCTTCCCTATACTAGAAACTTTTCGACTCGGCCCTTCAGTTCCACTTGAAGGCTATAAATGGGCCAACTTTGAGCTATGGAAAAGAGGAGAAAGAATTCAACTTTGAGAGAAAAGTTACTCTAGAGGTCTATGCACTTCACTTTGAGTCTTCATCCCTTTATCATTTAAGTCTAGACTCATTGTTTAGCCCCCAAGATCTTCCCTTATTGATTGAGAACTTCATTGTCTCTCTTATATGATCTTTCCTTTGGTGGAGGATTGAAGTGGTGGAGGCCCAACTGGAAGGAACTCAGTTTCTTGGTTCTGAACTGTGCCGACACAGAAGTCTATAACATATTCACTTCTGTTGATTATATCTTAATAGAAATACTCTTTTCTCATCTAATTGATATCTTGCAAATATTTGAATTATTATTCCATGGGCATATTTTTTATGAATGTTAATGGATTATTCTATTGAATGTGCTAACATCATATATTATCACCATATGATTGCAAACCATTATTGTTGAGAACTAGTTGCAGGTGTATTTCTTTGGGTCAAGTGCTCAATGGTGGACTTCATCGAACGTCTGGACAAGGTAGGCCTTTTATCTTGTCTTGCTAGCATATTTGTTTATATAGCATACTTGAGAATAGAGTTTATTTCTACAGTCATTTCCGTTTGTTGTGGTTTACCCCTAGCCATAGAGAGATTTTCCTCATAACAAAATTGGCGACCATACTGGGGATTAAATATTCTTTTGGGGGGTTTGGAGTGTTTTTCTCCTTAGATTGCTCTCGTTCATATTTATTTTCTTGTCGTATGATTGCTTGACATCCTCTGTCCACTCTGAGTCTGAGTCTTTCAGCCTTCTCCTTAGCCTAGTTGTGTTTTGACACATATACATGGGTTTTTGCTTGACAGTCACATACATACGCGTATTGTCCTTTTGCAGGCTGTGTACATACGATATTTTCCCTTGAACAGTCACGAACATCAACCTTTGTTGCTTTCTCGTTGGTTTTGGTGGTTGTTGGGTGGGTTTTGATGATTGTTGAGTCTTCTTAGGTCTCTGTAGTGATTGGTAAGTGTCTTTGGAATGACAGGAAACCTATCTTTGGTTGAATTTTTGGGTGGTGCCTTTCTCATCATCTTTTCATTTTGATTGTCCTTGTACATTGGGCTAGGTTTTTTTCTCCTTGATATCCTACTTTATTTTTCTCTGTCTATACACAGTAGAGTATTTATATCAAGTTGTTGTTCAGTCCTTGCATTTTCATTTTTTCTTATATTGAAAATACAAAAATACTAGGCATTTTACATTGATTGGCATTTTGATCTCTTGATTCTTTGTCATTTATCTTAGTGCATGTAAAGAAAGATTGCATTCTTATTTATCATTCCATAACTGAATTGAGAATTGCATTTTTAGGAAGCATATCATCTATTGGAAATTGAAGTTAGAACTTTGCATTGTATTCATATTCATTTATTTTACTTGCCGAGTCATAACATCACTAGTTTCATGACCACACCTTTTGAGTAAGAAAGGCCATTAAAATTAACGTTATAATTTAAAATTGATTAGTAACGATTTTATTTTCTAGGGTGCACAAACAAACTGGTTTAGGATTTAGTGCCTTGGAATAGGATTTTGTGAGTAAACTTCCCCAAGGCTATTAAATCAACTTATGTGTCTGACTAAGGGAGTGGATAAATCCATTGTATAATCAGTAATATCAGGAGGCTCCTCTTACACCGGAGTTAAGCACGAGGTCGTGTGAGGTCGTTTGATGGGCTATCCCCCCGATACCTTCTTAGCGTCAGAGATATTTCTAGGGATCTATTTATATTTTTGGATCTTGCTAGTACCCTTACCTCCATGAGAGGCGGTGCTTTCAAGGTTTTGAGCTTTGCTACCCCGCCCATACAGTGGAACTGAATTACGACTATTTTCTTGTGCATCGGTTATACCATGGTTTATTAGTTTCTTGACTTAGGTGACACATAGGTTACTTGCAGGGGTTATTTTGTAGGTACCCTCGGTCAGATAAGGGTCAAACAACACACAACCTTTATGGAGGATTACCTCTCCGGGGGGATTTGATCGACCGGTTGTTAAGCCCACTAGGTCCCTTATAACTGATTTTGTTTCCTCCAATATTTAGTAGCGGAGTATTGGGCTCCTCTTGGGCAAGGCATACCTACTTTAGAGAGGGAGGTCCCTTTCAGCCACTTTATCCTGTTTGTGTGCATATTGGTCGTTTGATTTTTTTTGTGTGCTCTTTGATTATTAGTAGACCTTTGATATTTTTACCATACTTTGAGTTGTCATTATCATGGAGAGTGGAGTTCCTGTAGCTCCCTTCTTTACCACTCCCCCCCCCCATGACATTCACTCATTTCATGGGGACGAATTCGTCCTCTTTTCATAATGGTATGCAAAATTATGACACTCAATCCATACCTTGGGTCTCTAATAATTTCCCTCTTAATATGCCTATACTTACATCTGGGGGCACAATGGCTTGACTATATGTGTCTTCATTTGAGAGGAGTCTTATCCCTCAACCAAATCTCACTATCGAAGGTTGGAACCTCCCCTCTTACAAATCCATTCCTAGCCATGTCTTTTCAAGAGCCAATACTCAAATGGGTGATTATTCTACATATTGCACCCCATCTTTGTATCCTTCGTCTGCTATGCAAGTTCCTACGAACACTTTTCCCATGGTGGGTCCACATATATCCCCAGGTATTTCATACGGGGGGAATCAATTTTATGGTTCGGGCTACCCTCTCCATGGAACCCCTTCACATGGGGAAAACATATATCCTCACTTGAATAATATTTATCATACTTATGTCTCTTCACAGACATATGCTTCAGTGATGATGCATGTACAAACCCCTATGGATCAATTAGATGGAGGATACTACCTTTCCAGATAGGGACAAAATGTAAACCAGGACCCTTCCTGGCCTGCAATGTTTCAAAACCAATATTTCCTAGGATCTTGGTCTCAAATGCCACAACTCACCACTGTCACTATTCTAGTCACTTCTAGTCATACTAGAGCTCCATCACCAACTACTGCTAGTCATGTTGGATATTGGTCGACGACCTCTATAAGTCATGTTGAAGACTCGTGACCAGTCATTGCGATTCATGCTGGGGGCGTCACTTTAGTTGCCACAAGTTATATCGATGTCACATCTCTAACCTATGTACATCATGTGGGAGATTACTCTCTCACCTCTGTCAATCACGTTAAGAGCATGTCACCATCCATTTTAAATGATGTTGAGGGAATTCATATGATTGAGAAGCCTAGACATATCATACGTAAGCCCAAATTCATTTGCAGGACTTGCGAAGGAAATCACCTTACTCATTTATGCTCTGCTACTGTTGGGATACCAAAAGCGTGGTTCTCACCTAAGGGCCCTTTGGGTTCTGAGGCCTCTATGGTTTCCCCACACCTTGTTTCTCCTTTGATTGACACAGAAGTCATGCCGATGCAATCCTCTCCTGACCAAACCCCCGTTGTCGAGGGCGATGTGTCTCATTTCTATTTTGTCATGCATCCTATTCAACCCATAGTTGAAGAAGTGGTTGTACTAGTGCAAACTTTGGTCAGCCCAACTCTTCTTTTGGAAAGTGATGCATCCTTCAACCATGTTGTTATCATTTCTGATACTGCATCTTATGAACAAAAGAGGTTTTTCCTCTCCCCGAGTACTCTCTCTCCAAGTCTTGGAGAAGTTCCCTTTGATTGGGATGGTCTTGTGGGGTATCCAATGCCTTTGCCTATGCCCTTTCAAGTAAGAGACATCATATGATATATCATGGAGACGATAACCTTTGCTATCACTTTATCCTCCACGAATTGGAGAGTTTTGGGTTTTCCCAAGCTTGTGTTGGCTATTCGTAAGATACTGATATTTCACAGAAATCCAACATGGGATCCTTGGCCTCCCCCATGACGTGTCACCTAGAAACTCCCAAGAAAGTCTGATTTAAGCTCTTTTTTGACTCATCTAAAGAGAGAAAAGATTTTCAAGTGAATTTTTCCCTTTCACACTCTTTAAATTGGACATGAAAGGTCACAAGTCTTAGTTAATCTCTTTTCTGACTCGTTTTCAAAAAGTAAAAATATTGTCAAGTTAACTTGTCTCTTTCACACTCATAAATTGGATTTGAAAGGATGTATATGCAGTACAAGTTTATCCCTTTTTCACACCAAGTATACTAATATTATGAAAAAGGATATTTTTTGGCATTAAGTTGTGATTGCATCTCATGCCCATTATTGTAGTATTGAGCCTATATCCGGTTCTCACTTTCCATTATAAATTGTTTTCCTCAATAGTTTTGTATCATCAACCAAGCAGAGCCTCGTTTATATCCTTTGCAACTTGACACCCTATACCCAAGAGGGAACATTCCCCCGAGTGTCCATCTCCCGCGTGCACCTCCTTGCATTGAGAATAGGTATGTTCCACTGTTGGAACTAGTTTTTCTTGCTTGCAACACTCATTTCCTCCTCTGTATCATAGCATTCATTTGACTATGAAAAAACAAAAAAAGGCAAGCGGGAACGGAGTATTAACTTATATTGGAAGCATTCGTGTCAACATTGAATAGAGAAAAAAGTTGTTGAGTCCACTTATCATCATAATTTTTGGTTTAGCATGGCCTTAGGAAGTTAAGCTCATTACAAAGAGTTTATCCCCCCGACTGGTTACTCTTCCAGTCCCTATGAAGAGTTTGATTGATTCCTCCTACATCTCATGGTTTCATCATCAAGCCTATGTTTCCAGAGTCTTCCATATGTCTTGTTCTCTTGTTCAAAGGATGTCTATCAACTTGTGTCGTCCATTCCTCGAAAATCTTGACTTTGCATGTTGGCCATACCCTCAGTTTGTCTCAGAATCACATGAATTTGTAGTCCTATTAAGCACCTTGGTCCTACTTTCCTCATGGTAGGTAACCTTGAACCCAACAGCCGACATTTCATCATTGGTCATTGACTAGGTGGTTTCCCTTGTGTTCGAAGGCAAGACATCTATTCACACATTGGGATTCGTGCAATGTCTTGTATTCCATTAGCCTTATTGGTGGTTTCCTTTCCTTTGTCATCATTTTTCCTCATTGACTTCTATTTAGAGGGTCTTTTATGTGTACCTCTTACACTTGGCACACATGAAAGACGCACAGGGTCGTTGGTTTGTGAACATGTTCTTCATCTGATTTCCTCCAAATCATCAAGCTCCAACTTTGTACCTTGTGTTGAATGATGAGACATGCCTTAATTATCTCCTTTCACTGGGTCTCCTTCCATTGACTTCATCTCATCTATTCTGGAAAAGAGACCTAGAGTCCTATGAGTACCTAGAGGCTTTTAGTCATTAGTAGCAGGTTCTCTCACTATCGAAAGTTGGTAATACATCAATGTCTCATGATCGATGGATTCTTCAAGTGTTCGACCTCGACTCCTTTATTCACACTTGTAAGAATGTACTTGATGCATTGATACCTACTTTCATCATCGGTAGGTTGTCTCACATTTGTTAACGGTATACCTCAATGACCAGTAATGAAACGAAGTCTCATTGTGTTCGACCTCAACTCATTTATTCACACGATGTAGACTTGCACCTTTGGTAGATTGTGTAGAATACTTGAATACATCAATATGTTGGCAAATGTTTAACAGGTAGCGTATGCTTGTCATTGATGGAAAGTACAACAACGATGATAGCTTGAGTACAACAACGATGATCAGCAGTGACCGACAACACAACCAGGCAAACAAAAGATAAGTTCAGGTTGATAAAATGTTCTAAGGCCCGAGAATCATTTCTGATCATTGGATCTCATTCAAAATTCCTGAAAGAACGAGGGCCGTCAGATCAGAATATAGACAAGAAGAGCGCTGAACAGGAGGACAGATCTCAGACGTCAGATCTGAGCGTAGGGTCCGACCACCATTGGATCGAGGAGAACCTGCACGATCCTTAAAGAACAAGGAGAAGCGGGAGTAATCACGACATGCGAAATCGTGACCTAATCTGAGCCATCAGATCGAGGTTGAATATGGACCATTGATTCCAGTCCATATCGGGGTTTCGTGAATCGCGACTTTGAAGTGACAAAAATACTTGACAACAAGAATGCCAATTTCATGATATGTGATATCGCGATGCAATCGCAGCCATTGAATCGAGAATGAATCTAGACCGTTGATTTAACTCCTTATCGGAGTTTTGTAGATCGAGACTTGAAGGTGTCGAGAACTCACACGGCGAAGTGGCGAAATCGCGAGAAAATCTGGGCCGTAGGATCTGGGGGAAGTTGGTGCTTCCTTTTAGTTGGTGCTAGAGAAACCAGGGAGTTGGTGCTTCCTTATAGTTGGTGCTAGAGAAACCAGGGAGTTGGTGCTTCCTTCTAGTGGGTGCTAGAGAAAACTGAGAACTGGTGCTCTCAGCGAGTTGCAGCTTGCTAAACAGAGGTTGTAGCCTCATTATGAGTTGGTACTCATATGTATGATAATGTAAAGAATGTTATTATTACTTATCATATAAAGAAAAAGAGGTTTTTTCCCTGTATGGGATTCCTCGGAAAATATCAGTCTCTGTGTTTCTCTTATATGTGACTGATGTTGAATGTGCCTATGTTTATTTCTCTGCATTATTGTGATCATCATTCAGAGTTTTTGCAAAGAGTTTTAAAAGAAGCATAATTGTTTAAGCTCAGTAACAACTGATTAACTCCCCCCCCCCTCTCAGTTGTCCAACAATTGGTATCAGAGCCAGCCCCTTTTTTATCTAACGGTAGATCCTAGAGCTTAAACATGTCAAGCCATGAAGGAAATTCAACCAATAAGGCCCCTCTGTTCAATGGAACAAACTTTACCTTCTGGAAAGTTAGAATGAGAACCTACATA
>ML778982.1:2229108-2327787 GCA_009831015.1 Picea engelmannii
TTATGTTTACAACACTGGTTTTCACAGTAAAGACTTACTGCCACTAAGATTAATGATTCGAAGTTAAAATTGAGAGAGATTGTTAATAATTTACAATAACTGATTCACCCCCCCCCCTCAGTTATTTCATACCTGTAACACCAAAAACTAGTCATGTGAGACTTAGGTAAAGTTTGATGAAAATGTTATTCTCTTGTTGTTGAAGTTGATGAAGGTCTGTAGGTATGTGATCACATACACCGGGTATGTTATATAGTTATAGGCATGTTTTGATGGTTACATTTGGTCATGACATGGTACATTCTTGAGGCTGCATAACAATGAGGTTTTGACACATGGTTTGATGTAAGTGTTTATGGTATTTGGTTTGTCGATAGTATGATGTATGGCTAGAACCCTTTTGTTGGATATCTTGGTGTATGAATTTTTTATATGGTTGAGGTACATTCTGGGTACATGGTTGAGGCATGTAGTTTATGAGTTGGCACATACATAAGGTGTATAGTTGATGATGTTGGTACATATTGATGAATTATAGGCATTGTCAGAGGCACTTGCTAGTAGTATTGTTGACACATAGTTTATAGTTGATGTGGCATAAATATCTTGGTATATTATTAGAATTACATCTTGATCTTGGTGATGGTTATGACATGTTGTGATGCGCATGGTTGATGCACTTGTGATAGTACATGTTATTCTAGTTATTGATGTACATGATTGGTTGATGAGATTATTATGACAATTTATTGGCACATGTTGTTGATACAAGTTGTTGGTACATGTTTTTTGGTACAAGTTGTTACAGGTTGTTGGTACAAGTTGATAGTGACAACGGTTGATTCAGTGATAGTGACATATTTTCTATATTTGGAATTTATATTTCAAGGTAGTAGGATGGGGAAAGGATAGGTGGTTGGAGCCACCTTCTGGTTGGAGCTGGAGAACCAAGGAGTTGGAGCTTCCTTAAGGTTGGAGCCTGAGAATTAGGGGGTGGTAGCCTCCTTCTAGTTGGAGCTAGAGAATTGGGTGGTTGTAGGCACCTTTCAGTTGGAGTCAAAGAACACAGGGGGATAGAGCCTCATTTTGGTTGGAGCCATAGAATTGGAAGTTGGTGCTTCCTTGAATGTAATTCTTAAAGACATATAAGAAAAGAATTTCATGGTTTTCTCCTACATTAGGTTTCCACATAAAATATTGGTTTATTGTGCATTGTGTGGATGTGTCTATTATTGTTTATTCTACACTGATGTATGTTAATGTTATATTATGAAATAAAATATTAATGATGAACTCATGAACATTGTTGAATAAGTTAAAGAAATATAAACCGTGGTTAAAAGTGTATAATTGTTCATTATTGATTCACCCCCCATCTCAGTAATTCAACACTTGGTTGATAATGTGGACCAATTTTCCCTCTAATATTTGTAAGTTTGAAAGACATGTTGGAGAGGACCCCTCCAATAATATCATGTTGTTTCACCTATTCTACTCATCAAACAATATCATGGATGACTCAATTATTATTATCTTGTCCATACCCACTGATGCAAATGCAACCCCATATTCAATTAGGGATCCAAAATGAGAGGGGTCACTAGCTTGACCAACATCCCTTATTCCTATCCTAGCATTAGTACTAGTTGATACTTCGATCATGTGCATTTCCTAACACACCATCACAGACGTTGTCACCAAATAGTATATAGATAATCCTATTAATACCCATAGAACCTTTGAGTTGATTTCCAAAGTCTTCTTGACCTTCTCTCAACTACCAATTCACGATGATATAAGAAAGGATATCCTCAATAAATTTCATCATACCATTTCTACCCATATCACTAATCATATCCATGAGTGGAATAGGTGGTGTGGTTTATGTAAATCCAAAATTAATGATTTATTCCTAATGGATTAGTTTTTAAAGTCATTATTTCATCCCATAGATAAAGATATCACCATGACCATGGACAAAAATAAATAGGATTCCATCTAGAAATCCCAACTTTATGACCTAATATATGCCCAATCAATGTGTTTGTACCCCATTCTTCCTTATGTTGCTCGCTCTTTCTCAAGTGCCTTGTCTACACCAAGGGCATCCAGTTCTACCCATGGTATCATTGGGTATATCTCACAAAGTCATCCATATCCTTATCCTCCTAATTCTAATGTGTACAATAATCAATGTGGTCGATATAGTGTTCCCTACAACCCCACTATTGAACAATGTCCCCCAATGCCTTATAATTATCTCAATCCTCCCCAGGACACATCACATTCCATGGCTCAAGTAGGATATGTCACATATTATTCAAGTCCTCCTATGAATCAAAATGTGCATGGTCATTCTTGTAACAGTTCCTCTCATAGTGAAGTTTCCATGAACCGATATTATCATTTTCATGGCCCTCCACTAACACCCTCAATAGATCTATTTGTGATTCCCCAAACCCAAGTAAATGTTGGTCAAGCTTATCCCTCTCAACATGGTTATATGTATGCCTAGTGAAAAATTAATAACCCGCCAAAACAAAATATGAATAATAATAAGAAGCAGGAGAATAGGGGGAAAGGAAAAATAATGACCAAAATTATACTCAAGGGAACCAAGCTAACCAATTTCATTCAACCAATAATTATAAATGAAATCAAATTTCCACAAATAAGAATCAAGATCCTAATGCCCAACCAAAAAAATGGAAGAACCCCAAGCTTAGGAATAATCGCCCATGTACTCCTTGTGGTGTTTATGGACATTATACCCATCAGTGGTTTCTTATCCCTAACTTTATTTGTTTGAAGTAGTCAACATATAAATCAATAGTTTCTTGAAATCATCCTATTACTCAACCCAACCTTCCTTCGACATCGTATTTTGTTTTTTTGTGAAAATTGTTTCCAACACAATGATTTATATCCACTCTAGAGGCCATATCTTCTTATCAGAAAATAAAACCCAACCATTTCATAGATTCTACCTTTCAAATATTATATATGAACTCAATGGATGTTAACCTCTAAACTTAAACACAATAGTATGGTATTCCCCTCAAGTTTATTACCGTAGAATCTAATTACCCTCCCCCAATTAGTAATGGGAATTTGTAGATTCAAAAACCTAATGTTTATCTTCATCCCTAGGTTCCAAAGATTCCATTATGTCACACTACCCATATCCCCCATGCATGGGCTACCCATAATTATAGCATAGTTGATTATTTATCTCAGTCCCCAATGATTATGTCATATTAATAAGTTATCTAGACTTGTATTACACAAAGGGAATCTTTATTTTCTACATTGGGTGTGATCAATCCTTTAGATGATAGGATGCTAACCTTTTATATTGACAAAGATGAGGTTTGTCTCACCCCTCTAGTTTCCTTCCAACTTCTAGTCACTATCAAGAATGTTGCGATACATAATTACATCATTAATGAGGGTGCATCCCATTTTTGTTATGTCTACCAATGTCTAAAAAAATATGATCTTCCAAGATTGTGCCACCTACAATCACCCTCTTGTTGTCCCTTGACCAAGTTTTGAGGAAACATTGGTCAGGATTGACCACTTTTTGAACATCGATAGTTGGTCGAAGATGGAGCGCCCAGGCGGAGCTGAAATCGCGGGATCTTACTTGTTTTGTGGAGCCAGCAAGGGGTTCCTTAGGTTTTATGTAATGGGTTATGGGATGTCGGCCCATGGGGTTACCCATGATTAGGCCTTTTTGTAAGGAATGTAAAATTATAAATAAGCAAAGATTATAAGGTAGAAAAATAAAAGTAAGTAGTATGTAGCTAAGTGCAAAAGAAATTATCTAGCTAAGTGCAAGAGGCAAGTATTTTTGAGTTTCTTTGTGCAACAGACCGTGTATGTAAGGCTCTTTGCTTAGTAGAGGAGTTGGCTTTGTGCCTTGACCTAATTTTGGGAAGGTGGATCTAGTGCGCAGTGCGCAGATCACCTTTCTGGTGCAAAGCTTGGCTCTGTGGCTTAGTGCACAGCAGCAGATGAATGTAAGAGATTGAAGCATAATAAAGAAGAAGAATTCATTTGTGGGTGTAGCCCCACACAGGGGTGAGCCATGTATATCATGTGTTGATGGTTTTCTTTGTGTTGTGATATTTATGGTGTAGCTCTTCTTAGTGCATTTATTATTATGAATGATAGATAGATCTATGAATGCTTAGTGTTTTTCCTATGTTGAATGTGTTAGATCTAATTTCTGATGCTAAGTGTGATGTATATTTTGTCATTGTTATTGCGTCGATCTGTACTTAAGGTTTGATCCGCGATGTGAATAAAGCTAATGAATTAATATGTGTTGTTCCTAAGTACTCTATGAAGAGTTATAATCACATATCTGTGTCCCATCTTGGTTACATACACTTGAGTCCTGTAACCCCCCTGCCTCTACCTCGGGTGAGACTTTGCCTGCTTCGCAGGTGTTGCTGAAAGGGTTGGTAGTGAGGGTTCTGTTGGTGCGTTGTTGAAGCATTGAACCCTGGGTCTGCCCCTGTGCCAACAAATGGTTCTATTGTCAGGACTGAAATTGTGATTCTTGGGAACTGAAAGAAAAGAGAAGCTTTGTGCGTAGATCTGATGTTGTAGTGTGCAATAGTCTACTTAACTTACGAAGATCTGTGCTAAGAAAGAAACATGATCTGAAGAAAAGAGGTAAGATCTTGAAAGAGGTAAAAAAAAATTCTTAGATAGAGTAATATAAGTGGAAAGTTTTGTTTCGAAAGAATGAATCTAGGTATGTTTGATAGATTGTTTCCTAGTCTGAAAGCTAGGATACAGTTAGAAGAAATAGTTGATCTAAATAAATTTGATAGAAATAGAGAAAAATATGTTATTCCTATGCATAGAAAGAATTTTTGGACCAATAAGTGGATGCAAGAACCTAGAAATAATTGTTTGCAGGTCCAACATTGTGATCCTAGTGTGCAGTACAGAAGAAGTTAGGGAACATACAAGAGAAAGAGAGGATTGACATTATGTTATAACTACATAAGAATGGGACATATTGCTAAGTATTGCCATGGTGCAAGTCCTATTTGTCTCCATTGTAAATTTCTTGGTCATGAAGTTGAGGAATTTCCAAAGATGATTGCTAAAGTTGAACAAATGAACATGAGTCAAGAAAATAAGAGCATGTTAGAGAATCATAAAGTGAAAGAATCAGAGAAAGCTTAGAATATGTTAGTATAGTTAAAAGAAGTAATGGATGATCACATAGATGTCTGTTTATCATAGATATTGAAAGAAATAGCGCATAAGTACAAGAATAGGAGACTTTGACATAGACTGTGTTCTGGGTGAGGAGACACAAGTGAATATTATGACATAAAGCACTTGGGAAATTTTGGGAAATCCTATTGTGGTACATTCATTGGGAAGGATATGTAAATGTGTTGAGCCTACACAAAATAGATATAGCTAAACAATGATACACACATTTGCAGAGAGAATTTGAGAAAGAAGAAGGAGATAAAGAATGGAAGAATTATCATTAACCGTTATGAATAATGAATAATTTACACATGATATACTCTATATAAATCAATGAGTGTGCACTGGAGGAGAACTAATTCACCATAGTGGTGGTCTAGAGTGATCTGGACACACACCAGTAGTTATGGAAGTGAACTACCACCTAGTCTAGTTTCTCAAGCAGTTACGAGAATGAATTGCCACCTAGTTGAGTTAACTAGTCAACTAGTCTTCAGTTAACTGACTGAGCAGAGAGTAGTGTGGAGTTAAATCGGGGAATCAAGGGTAATGTGCCAGTTTGGTGATGATCCCAATTCAAGTTCGAATTATCATGGTGATGATCCCAATGTTGCATGGTAATAAAATCAATGCAACATCTAAACTCAACTCAACTAGTCAAACTGAAGTGTCAACTGAAAGAGAATATTCTCCAGGTGGAATATTCTCCCCTAAAATATAGGAGACTGGATAATGAATAATTATGACTAATAAACAAGGAAAAACCTTAGGAAAAATAAATCCTAGGTGTGTGTGAAGTAACTCCAACACCCCCCTTGAACATCACTATGGTGAAAATAAAAATTGGGTCCCACCAATGAGGCCATGTTAGGTACCCAAATACAAAAGATACACTGAAAATAAAGTGAGGAAAGAGGGAAAAACTCATGGGAAAAACCCCCCCTCAAGGTACAATGTATGTAAAAAGAATAAATACAGTTTCTAGGCAATTGTGTCCTTCACTCCAAGATGACTTCACAGAGAATGAAATTTCTGCTCAGTGAAGGTCTTGGTGAAGATGTTTGTCGCATGTTTTGCTGAAGGACAGAACTGTAAGTTGATGATCCCCTCGTGTACTAAGTCCCAAATGTAGTGCATGTGGATCTCAATGTGCTTTGTCTGCTACCTCTGAATTGGATCTCTGCAGAACTTCAGAGTGCTCTGGTTGTCACACCAGATGATGATCGGTCAATGAAACTGAATGCCCAAATCAGTGAGAAAATGTTGTAGCCACATAGCCTAAATGGTTATGTTAATTACCCCTCTTTACTCTGCCTCAACTAAAGATAGAGAAATGGAAGCTTTCTTCTTTCTTGACCAACATATATTCCTGAAACCAAGACTGAGTTAGTAACCAGATGTGGACTTGCGATTAGTGTTATCGCCATCCCAGTCGGAATTAGTAAACCCAATGAGATATAATGCAGAGTTTTTTGCATAATGAATCCCAAAGGTGATGGTGCCCTGTACGTATCGAAGGATACACTTTGCAGCTTTCCAATGTAGCTCATGCGGCTCCTACATGAACTTGGAAATCACGCCAACTGCATATGAGAGGTCTAGTCTGGAGTGTGTGAGATACAACAAGCTCCCCACTAGCTGTATGTACAATTTTTTGTGAACCAGTAGAGTCTCCCCAACATCCCCAAGATTAACTCCTCATAGGAAAGGAGCCAGAGCAGACTTGTAGTTTGTCATGTGAAATCTCTCAAGGAGATCTCGTGCATACTTGGCTTAAGATAGTTTGATTCCTGATGCATCCTGACTGATCTCGAGTCCAAGGAAGAAGTGTAGCAGACCCATGTCCATCATCAAAAACCTGTCATGTAGAATCCTCTTGACTACAACAATTGTTGAATTTGAGCAATAAGTGATCAACAAATCATCAACATATAGAACTAAAAGTAGAAGTGAATCAATCATCCTAAGCATGTAGACATTCGGATCTGATTTACAACGTAAAAAGTTCTGTGATGACATGTAGGAGTCCATCTTGGCATACCATGCCCTTAGAGCCTACTTGAGGCCATAAAGTGACTTCTTCAGTCGAAAAACCAAATATGAGTCCTGTATAAATCCATGGGGCTATGATCCAGGTGGATATTTGTGGCCACCCACCTTTTCCAACTGGCTCAAAACAATTTTCTAGTAGTTTTGGCAATTTACTATTTTTAGCAGATTTTAACTTCCGAGGCCATTTTGAGGGCCTAAATGAAGGTTTTTCAAGATCGACCCAACTCAATGATAGACAAAGGCATGATTGAGGCCCCAAAATGAATCCCCTCAATGATACCTTTCCAATGGGCTATCATACACCTAAAACAGAGATCGTATGCAAAAGTTACGACCTCGGGAAGTTAATGCACCAACTTACCCAAACGGGGCCCACATGACTTTTGGCGCTTCATCTCCTAGGGTTAGTTTTTTGGATGTCGAGGGTTTTTGAAATTTTGGTTTATTGTAAAAAGGCCTTTAGAGCCTCATTGTAATCATCTTCTTATGAATGCAAGTAGCCGTCACATCTCTTCTCAGAGATAAGCTGCCACCATTCTAGCGAGTCTTTCACTCTATATTTTTACACTCTCTGTACATTTATTTCATTAATAGAAATCGTGTATTACTGTCTCTCTATGTTTATGGTTTCATATCTAACATATTTCTATTATATTATTGGATATACGCGATATCTCTGTGCATTTCTTTATTATATCTCCGCTCTCATTTCATGCCAAAAATAATCTGGATCAATGGTATCAGAGCACGATGTTCTTGATCGTTTTTGTTCAGTGCATGTCTCTGACGAGGTTCGAGCATAGAAATTTGGGTATCGATCTTGTCTCTCTTGAAGACAATCACTCCCGCACACCCAAGAAACCCTCAATGGTGGAAGAAAATAAAAATGATGAAGCAAACGATCCTATAAGTTTGTTGCTTGAGCAAGCTCTCACACGACAAAGGGACGAAATGATGGAGAATTTTTCCCACATCCTTCAATGCCTCTCGATAGCATCAAGAGCATATTCATCAAGAGACCACTTTGGAGGCACCTGAACTTTTAAGGTATAGGTCAATTTTGATATTCCTATATTTGAAGGTCAGATAAATGCAGATGCCCTAGATAAATGGTTAAATCTGTTAGAATTTTATTTCTCTGTTCATAATTTTTTCGACAGAGAAAAGATCATCTTCACGCTCCTTAAGACTCTCCCCCATGTCAAACATTGGTAGGAAACTTATTGGGAGCAGAGTTCCACAGAGGAGTCTGGAATATATGGGGTCGAGCCCACTTGGGATTTTTTTGTGGATGCGGTAAGGAAGAGTATTACCCTATTGGAAACTATGAGGACCAGTACATGAGATGGTCCACACTGTGGCAAGAGAGGGGCCAAGAAGTTCCATAGTTCACCAATACCTTCCATACCTTGCGCACCAAGATGGGTATCAAAGACTCTAAACGAAATTTGGTTCTGAAACACTGTGGAGCTCTACATAGATACATCCAAAATGAAATGGATTTTATGGACATATCATCACTTGGTGATGCTTATCGATATGTTGTTAAAATCGAGTAGAAATTTAAGAACCAGAGAAAATGGGAGTTTGGGTCTGCAAATCCGCAACAACCAAAGTTTGATAAAGACATCTCTAACAAACATTTTCCCAAAAACCAATCCAAGCCATAGGAAAATAAGGGTCACAGGAAGACAAAGAAGGACACCAAAAAATGGTGTGATTTCCACAAAATCCCCTGGCACTAAACTGATGAATGTCACTCAAAACAGTCATTGGTGGCTGAGATCAAAGACAAGGAGCCAAACCCTGATTCAAAATCTGATTCTGAAAATAGGGGTAAAGGACAGATCATTGACGCAGACCCCACTACTATTGTCACGACCGGAGAAATTCAACCAGAAGAACTAATAGATCCTGAAGAGGGGGATCACCTTTTTCATTCACAAATGTTGGTGAAGGGACCCCGCTACATTTTATTTTTGATAGCATAAGCCAGAAGAACCTCATCTCAGCAGAGGTTGTCAAACAATTGGGATTGTCGACAACACCACACCTGCAACCATACAACATCGGGTGGCTTCGCCAAGGACGAGAACTTCATGTTAGCCAACAATGTCAATTGTCATACGACATCCAACCCTTCAAGGATGAGGTATTATTTGATGTTTCCCCACTAGATGTCTGTGATGTTCTCTTGGGCCAACCATATATGTGGAAGCGCCATGATGTTTATGAGTCTCGACCCCACAGTGTCATTGTTTCTCTGGGGGGTCATATCTATAGAATACCATAGGTAGTTCTGACTACTGTTCCACCTAAAAAGTGTCGCAAGGTATTATCTCATACTGCAAAATTTAGCTTCTTCACAATCTGTTCAGAAGGAGAACAGAAGGACACTGCAACCACTACAGCCTCACCCCAAGCACCTTCTATCCAACAAAAGCAGGTCGAAAAGGCTACAAAAAAATGAAAATATTCCTTCTGCACACTGTCCTCTCATGTATCTCGACTTGTTGAACAAACTCAACCTCAACAGGGTCATGACAGACTTCCACAAACTGAGCAGCGCGGCGTCTCCAGCAAGACAAGCAGCTCACCAAGATGCAGATTCAACAAACACTTTTCCCTCTCCCCCGGGAACTCAACACAATGGAGACCATTACTTCCAAAGGAGGGAGGATTGATCCAAGTGGATATCAGTGGCCACCCACCTTTTCCAACTAGCTCAAAAATGTTTTCTGGCAGTTTTGGCAATTTACTATTTTTAGCAGGTTTTAACTTTCGGGGCCATTTTGAGGGCCTAAATGATTTTTTTTCTGAATCGACCCAACTTAATGATAGTCAAAGGAATGATTGAGGCCCCAAAATGAATATCATCGACAATACCTTTCCAATGGGCTATCATATGCCTAAAATGGAGATCGTATGCAAAAGTTACGACCCCGGGAAGTTGATGCACCAACTTACCCAAACGGGGCCCACATGACTTTTGGCGCTTCATCTCCTAGGGTTAGGTTTTTGGATGTAGAGGGTTTTTGGAATTTCAGTTTATTGTAAAAAGGCCTTCAGAGCCTCACTGTAATCATCTTCTTTCGAATGCGAGTAGCCATCACATCTCTTCTTAGAGATAAGCTGCCACCATTCTAGCGAGTCTTTCACTCTGTATTTTTACGGTATCTGTACATTTCTTTCATTAATTTAAATCGTGTATTACTATATCTTTGTTTTTATGGTTGCATCTCTGACATATTTCTATTATATTATTGGATATACGCAATATCTCTGTGCATTTCTTTATTATATCTTCATTCTCATTTCATGCCGAAAATAATCCAGATCAGGTTGCTCCATGTAGATCTCCTTAGAGATATCATCATGAAGAAATGCATTCTTCATGTCCATATGATGGAATTCTCATCCATTAGTTGCCGCAATGGCAAGTTCCAATCATATGGAATCCATATTCACTACTAGAGCGAAGGTCTCATCATATTCATTACCATGAACCTGTTGAAAGCCTTTGGCAACAAGCCTATGTTTGTATATGTTGATCTGTCCATCCTTTATGCTCTTGGTCCTGTAGAACCATCTACATCTGACAAGTTTCCTCCCAGAAGGAAGGGGAACCAGATCCCAAGTCTGGTTCTCGAGGAGGGATTTTTACTCCTCTTGCATGGAATATTCCCAAAAGGGATTTCCGACAGCCTTGCCATAAGACTGTGGATCTGAATACTAAACCAAGAAAAGATGCCTGGAGGTAAATGGTTTGGTGGTAGTGAGTGAAACAGGAGGCTCCTTGAAATCAAATTGAGTCCTCCTAGTATCGGTTGGATCACCAATGAGATACCCTGCATCCTAAAGAGTAGTTTGTGCCCACTTTGGCCTTTTCTTTGGCTCTGCAACTGCATCTGGATGCTCTGAATCTGCATCCAACTATACTGACTTTGAATATGAATCATCTAAGTCCTCTGAATCAAAAATATCATCTGAAGAAGAGTTGGCATGTGCATGCTCATCATCTCATATAGGTGGAAGAGTGAATGTGTCTGCATGCGAGACACTTTCCTTGAATTGGACACTACGCTCAATGATGAGCCCGTCAGAGGAAATATCAATAAGCTGATATATGTTGTTGGGGAAAAACACCCTACGGACTAGAAAATAGAGTTCATAATTTGCATGCAGATATGATCGAATAGAAATTACTTTCTACCTTCATCCCTAGATTTAAATCCCCTTTTCTCAGTAAATGCATGGAAAGATCAACCTACCTCGTTACCGACGTTTGATGTCGATCCTCCGTTGTGCTTGATCACTTGTTCGCAATGCTCCTTCCAAAGCTAACCTTCATTCAAGACAAGCAACAACTATGCATGCATACTACTTATATACTAACGGGTTAGAAATCAAACATAAAATAATCAAACCATAGAAAGCTCATGAAATGGGACGGGAAAAGCATTCTCTTTATTACTTGAAATGAGTCAACTTACAAAAGATGAGACTGGCCACAGCTCCTTGAACCTGATCCTGGGCTCCTCTTTTCTATCCTTCAACTGCTTTGCTTTAAATCTCCTTTGGCATTAGGAAAGGCTAAAGGGTTGGGACAATGGAATACGTAAATGGGCAGAGTTTCTTTTCTATATTATTCCTCTTTCCAAATGGTACCCCTACCCCTTCTTTTATAGGCTAGAAGGAGCTAGGTATTTGGACAAACCCTCAGCCATGCATGGCTGGGAGTTTCAGTTAACTCACCCATAGCTTTTTGTTCCATCGGCAAATTCCCTTTTTTCATGCTTTTGTCGGTCCACATGGGATGTTTTGGGTCAGCCAACGTGTACACGCGTGCAGTAATGGGTTAGGGCACGTGGGCCTTTACAAAAGAGGATTTTCAAAGAGTTGTTCAGCAGTGTTTTTGGCAAAGAAAGGATATGAATTGGCCTGATGACAGGTAAGCATGTGTGGTGCAATTTAGGGTTATAACAGATGCCCCCTAATTTGTGAGTTCAGAAGAGAATCTGATGGCCGAAATACATTACCAATTTTTACTGATGTGCCAAACGATTAAGCCCAAGGATCAGGAACTGGGAGGTGCAGTTTGCAAAATAACAAATGTCTCACTGAGGCAGGCATACCCATGCTCGGGATAAAAATAGAACCATGGCTACCAATCAAATACACTATAGATCCATGTCAAATAACTATAAAGAGTATCCACAAACAATACACAGTGGAGATACATCTCGAAATTAGAAAGATATACACATAGAGTATCCATCTTCCAGAAGCTGATTCGGCCTGATGGCTGGAGATGAGATCTTTATAGCTCGAGCAACAACTTTAAAATCCTCCAAAAATAGGGTAGCAATGTAATATGAGTGTACAAATGCACTACCTAGAGGTCTTCAATGGCTCGTCGGTCATGGACTTGATAATCCTGATGATTGGACTGAAGGCTTTAGTGATTTCGAACAAGGACTTGATTGGAAGTTCAGGATGGCCGGGTATGCGGACAAGAGACATATTGCAGAAGGGACGACTTAGGCTTAGTGACAAAATTCCCTTGGACAATAGCACAACAAGTGATGAGACTCAGGCAGCATATATGTTAATCATAAGTCTACGAAGTAGGAGGCAATGCAAACTCTCCATATGTTTGGAAGAATAACCAAACAACGGAGGAAACAACTCTATATAGAGAGAAAAGATTCCTAAGGTCGTACTACATCCCATAGTCTAATGAACAAATGGAAAAATGTGCTTTATCCAAGGGCGAATCATTGTGCTGCCAATAAAGAAAATACTTTTCTCTTCCTCTTTTTGGGGTATATTTGATTTTTTTGTTCTTTTCGATAATTTCGGAAAAAGAAATAAAGGAATATTATGTTACAATGGAGGAACAAGTATTGCAAACATACAAGCTCAAGGCACAAGGACAAGACTGATGTTCTAGTAAAATGATACTCAGGAAAAATCCTCTGTCGGCCAAAGGTGTTAAAACACAGAAGCAAACTGTCACAAGGCTGGTGGGTAAGGTATGCAAATGTGGTTGATAAAACACACAATGGTAACGTCCTTCGATGTAAGTTTAACGAGCCCAGAGAAGGTAAGCTCGATGGTTTTTCATATTTAGAGAGTCTGAAAAAACATAAAAGGAGACTCTATTGGGGTACCTTTTGCGAAGATAGTCTAGTCGGTTCGAAAAAGGGGTAAACTAGCACCGATTAGATGTCGATTCACGTCGATTCAAAACCATTTTAACGAGTGTGACAAGGACAAGATCACTCGGCTATTTTTTCACTTTTAAGGAGTCTGAAAAAAGCTTAACTATGGACTCTGTCAGGAATATTCTTCTGGACCAATTTAACGAGTGTGAAAGAATAAGGTCACTCGACGATCTTTTCAATTTTAGGAAGTCTGAAAAGAGCTTAACTATGGACTCCGTGGGGGTTTCTTTTTCGTAAGTTTAGTCCCTCAGGCCCGAAAAAGGGATAAAATTATACTTGAGAGTACTCTTCTAAAGAAAAGAAGTTCCATAGAGTATAACTTTGTTCGTACAGTTGACCATATGGACTGAAAAAGGGGTAAACTACCGTCGGACAGATGTGACTTCAAATTTCAGTTTAACGAGCGTGAAAGGCCACAAGATCACTCGCCAATCTTTTCATGCTTAGAGGGTCTGAAAAGGGCTTAAAAGGAGACCCATTATTTTTGGGAGTCCTGAGGGTGAGACAAAGAGTGAAGAAGAATCATGCAAATGAGGCTCAAACTCATATTCAGGAAAGTCTATATGGACTCCCAAGCCTATAGTGTTTTAGAAACAGCATGGACACCATAATGCAACCAGGACCTACCTAGGGAATCCATGTTCTAGTAAGCTCTACAGCCAAGTTGTGACACTTCTAAAGTAGATATGATGGTTCTGTGTCGCAACCTAATGGGATCGATCCTATAGCAGAGGGAAAAGACAACAAGACGCAACAGTTGGGGTAGCAACCTAACCTATATGCTCAAGTTGATTCTTCGAAAACAAATTATGGACCGTCAAAATTTTCTCAAAACTCAAAAAAGTGTCCCAATACCCAATCAAATCCCTCCCATATAACTCCTAAATCACTCTAAATGGTTTTTGGTATAAAGAAACTGATAAGGGAGGCCAAAAAGTTTATAAATAGAAGCTGGCAGCTCATTATCACCATTGCTGATTTGGAAATTGACTCTGGAGCCAAAAGACCCCCTTTGCTAAAAACGGTGATTCCGGGAGCTACAGTCGACGAAACAAACTTCCACTTGGACCAAGTAAGTACAAAATCCCTTATCTAGCTATTCAATTCTTCAATTTTTCATTGGATTTCATTTTTTGGGTGGGCGTTGACCTTTAAAAGGTCGGCCCTAGGTACACGCAGGTTGTCTTTGGACAGGCCGCGTGTACACGCGACTGTCGCCTCTACAGCTCGTGTGGACCCCCCTTTTGTAGAAAAAAGAATTAAAGGGAAAGAACTAACCCTCCTGAACTTTTTTGTGTTGGCAGGATGTATGTCCAGTGGAGGGAAAGGGAGCATGAAGGAATCAGTGAGTTGGTTGTGGGAGATCCGAATGTCATGGTCGTGTTGATGCAATGTGGTTTACTGAAGTTATTCCTGTGTCCATTTATGCGAGCGCAACCAAGGCTAATGAAAGCCTTGATTGACTAATGGAACCCTGATGCAGAGGCCTTCATGCTAGAGGGTCAATCACTGGTGCCCACCACTGAGGATATCTATTTTTTGACTGGCCTCTCAAGGAGAGGGGAACCAGTCAACATCAGGACGTTTCCTGTGGGACCAAGTAAGATACCGGAACTGATAGTCCAGCACTGTGAGGCTGGGACTAATCGTGCGGGCTCCCAGGTACCCATCAGTAAGATCACTAACCTATCACTGCAGGTGATATTATTACTGATTGGGCAGATTACCGGTTCAATGGCCTTGCATCAAGTGTCTCGCGCACAGATGAACTGTGCTATCCAGTGCTTGAATGCACAGATTTTTGACTAGAGTACCACACTGCTCGAGTGCATGAAGAGGAAATTGATAGATTACCGACAGTGGACACAAAGGAACTTCGGGTTCGGGACAATTTTGTGTTCATTCTTCTTTGAGAGAGTTCCGAGCTTTAGTCCTTGGGAAGTAGTAGGAGGACATCATGCCTATTTTTCTGCAGTGTGTAGATGGGCAGTATTACTGCCACGACAGGGTGGTGGAAGGACCAATGAGTCCTTCAATGATGACTTCTTTGCGTGGCTGTCACGGAAGATCCTTGTGATCGAGGATTACCCATATGCAGGGATAGATTTTTCTAGAGATCCTGAGATACCCATGCCTCCTGGTGAGGAGTGAGGGGAGATGGGTAAGTCTCCACCTTTGTAGTTTTTTGTTTGCATATGTAATTTTTATGTCATTTTTATTATATATATCATTTTTTTTTTGTATGCTAGAGTATTTGACGGGTATACATTTTTTGCATGCAGATGTGGGACCTGTGTGACCTGCCAATTATGTATGGAATAGGCGTCGTCCATGGGCAAAAGCCGCAGCTACCACCACCGGGGGAGTAGCAGTAGTAGGGAACCTCTCAGCCGGGGAGGCTGAGCGGGTCCTTAGACGAGTTGAGTAGAACTTCATTGCACTCACTCGCATAGTCCCGATGGCAGAGATAGAGGACCTGCCGCCATCCATGCAGCCTCATATAGTGGGGGCACCTCGGACGTGGGTCCGATTGTTTAGGCGTTTAACCCATGTTGTGGACTATTATAACAGGGCCCATAGGCCCTGAACCTATTTAGACTTTTTACGTGCCATGAGCACTTACTTGTATATATTTTTTGAGGGCATAAGCCCCGTGACTCGTTATTAGTCCCATTTTTTAGGTGCTTGCGTCCATCTATATACTCTGATTTTTTTATGCTGTTATATATGGTTTTTTGATCTTTTGTGTCTTATGGATCACGTGTGCAAAAATGTATTTACATGCTTATGTTAATGTTCTTTCATATGTGTGCAAGATGCCAATCTAAAATTTGATTAGCTAGAGTATCTGTAATTTGGTTTAATCTCCTAGGAACATGAAAATATGTAATATAATCAAAGTTTTGTTCTAAGAGATGTACCCTAAGGAATCGTCAGTGTAAAGTTGGATCATGAACCTGGTATACTCTGTTTAGCTGTGACACAACTAGTTGAGCATCAAGATAGACCCAAAGATTAAAGATACCCAATGACAAGGCATCACGAAGCAACTCAATAACTGCACTATACTCAGTGATATTATTTGTTGTGTCACCTAAGCATATACCTTCGGAAGATAACAAATGGCCCTGAGGTGTAAAGATTACCCAAGCTGCGGAGGCAAGCCTCTGAGTGTGCCGACTAGCACCGTCTGCATACCCAACGAACAGCTCAGAATCACTTGACATCTGCCATATTGATGAAAGATAACATCAATGACACGTCCATAACACTTAAAAGAAACTAAAAAGTAATAGTACAAAGACTATACATATGTTACAAAAAGTTACCCACAGTGACCTACCTATGAGTAATACTTCTTGAGGTAGAGCCCATTTCTAGGCTCCGCCAAATCATTCCCTTCAAAATAAACCAGATGATAAGCACCCTTTTTTAATACCTCTTTTATGATGAAGGGTCTGAACCAAATGGGTTTGAATTTTCTTGCCCCCAGGGGGTCCTTATCTTGGTCATAGACCAAGACAAGGTCGCCTTCAGAGAAAATCCGAGGACGAATGGACCTATCATACTGACACTTGACCTTATGTTTGTGAGCCTCGTTGGCCAGAGCCACATCACGATGCTGCTCATTGAGATGCTCAAGGTGTACTAACTATTCTTCAAGTGGAGAAGTGTCTGGAAATAATTGTACTGCCAATTTTAGAGATGGAATCTGACATCCGATGGGCAAGACTACCTCCAACCCATAAATGAGTTGAAAAGGTGAGAAACCGATTGCAGTCTTAACAGATGTTCAGTAAGCCCATAATGCCGAGTATAACATCAAATGCCAATTTGACTTGGATGAGTTGATAGTTCATTGTAGAATAGCCTTAAGAGTTTTGTTTACAGCCTCTACCTGCCCATTGGCTTGGGGGTAGTAAGGTGATGAATGCTTTTGCTGTAACCCAAGCTTTGATGTTAATTCGGTCATCATTTTGTTCTGAAAGTGACTGCCATGGTTAGTGACAATATCTCTCGGGACGTCGAACCTTGCTATGATCTAATTGAATAAGAAGAGAGCTACAGTGTCTCCATCATCTTTAAATGTTGGTATAGCTTCGACCCACTTAGTGAAGTAGTCGACGGCTACGATGATATAGTGGTTCCCCCTTGTTGATGGGGGGTTGCAAGTAGTGTAATCAATCCCCCACTTGGTGAAGGGACCAACTGTGATGACAGGAAACATAGGAGTGGGATGTGCCCTCATCTTCCGAGAGAAGACATGGCACAGATGGCACTTCTTGACCAATTCTATACAATCTTTGATAAGTGTCGGCTAGAAGTAACCTGCTCGTAGAATCTTTTGGGTTGTTTCCATCCCAGACAAATGACCGCAACAATATCTGGTATGGCAATCAGTAAGAATGATGACTACCTCCTCATGTGTGAGACATCGACGTAAGATGCAGTCTACACCTCTCCGATACAACTTATCATTGAGTATGAGATCATTCTTATCCTGATGGCGTATACGCCAACGCTCATCATGAGAAGCAGAAGTGGGGCACTTCAAAGTATAGAGATAGATAAGTATATCTCCGTACCAGGGATCTGAAGATGTGATCAAAAACATATCTCCTCGGATAGGTGATTCTTCAGGCACAACGCCACCTGACTCAACTGAAAGTTCTAGAATAAGCTCTGCGAAGACCAATGACTTTTTGGACTTTGTAGAAACAAAGTCTAAGTCAAATTCCTGGAGGATGACTATCCATCTACTGATTTTTCCGCCTATAACCCGTCGTGTCAACATGTACTGGAATGGATTCACGACAACAATGACGGTGGTCTTGCGAAACAGAACATAATGACGAAACCGTTGAACAGCATGAACTGCTTCCAACGCAATTTTTTCGATATGAGAATAATTGAGTTCCATTCCTACAAGGCCTCGACTCAGGTAATAGATCACGTATTCTGAGAACGAATCATCTTCTTGAACTAAAACCATGCCAATGGCTGACTCTGCGGCAGCCAGATATAATAAGAAATCTTTGTTATAGTTAGGTGGTCATAGCAGAGGTGTAGTTGTGAGGGCGTGTTTTAATGTGTCGAAAGAGCGTTGAGTGGCTTCGTCCCAGAAAAAGGGAACGTCTTTCTTCAGTAAACACATAAATCCCTTGGTGATTTCGGCATAGTTGGCGATGAAGCGTCGTAAGAAGTTTTCCTTGCCTTGTAGACTCTGAAGTTGTAGGATTGTGCATGGGGGGGGCAACTGGATTATTGCCTCCACCTTGAGAGGATCGACCATGATCCCTGTTGTTGATACAATGAAACCTAACAAACATCCTGACGTTATGTAGAAGTTGCACTTGTTTGGATTCAAGCGAATCCTAAAGTAGCGACAACATTCTAAGATTAGTCTAAGGTGTGTAGGATGATCCGTTCTCTTGTGAGATCGTGATGCTAAATCATCTAGATAGGCCTTGACTATATGCTTGAGATCATGAAAAGTGAAAGACATGGCCCGCTGGAAGGTGGTGCCGGCATTTTTAAGACCAAAAGGAAACTTACGATATGCGAATGTATGCCATGAAAAAATGAATGTCGTTTTGTGTTGGTCTTCGGGTTTGATTTGGATTTGATTATATCCTGAAAAACCATCCATGAAAGAAAAGGCTTTGCAACCAGCACATTCATCATTGATTTGGTCGATGAACGGTGTTGGAAAATTATCTTTGGGACATGCCTTGTTCAAATCATGGAAATCGGTACATACATGAATCGTGCCTTGTTTTTTATTGACTGGCACAGGATTCGACACCCATTGAGTCAAATGGATAGGATAGATAAAACCAACCTTTAGCAATTTCTCAACCTCAATCTTGATGGTTGTTGCTTTCTTGAGATTAACTGGACGAAGTTTCTGTCGAACAAGCTTGGCATCAGGATATGTTGTAATTTCATGTTCAACTATTTTTGGATCAATACCCGACATTTCCTTATAAGACCAGGCAAAAACGTCACAGAATTATTTGAAAAGATCCGTGTAGATTTGAATCTCTTCGGGGGAGCAATCTGCTCCGATGAAGACGTTCTCCATGATGCCAGGGTTTCGGGAGATGTTGATTGGTATAGTTTCAGGGATAGTTTCCATATTTCCCTCAGCATAAATTTCATGTGTAGCTAGGAGGTTAATAGGACACGGTTGATCTCCTATCATGGTCGCGGTGAATTCCCCTGCTTCGATTCGGCTTAACTCTAGGAGAAAATATGATCTATGATGAAGATCTTCCCAAGGTTTGTCCGGACTTGTCATTGCTTTGATTACTGCTTCATCAGAAGGCAAGCCTAAGTCTAACGAATCGACATTAGCGAGAGAACCCTGAGCCCAAATAGGCTCTAGAAGCAGATCTAACTCTTGTGAAGGAGTCAGATCGGTGTTAGTTGAAGCTTGTTGGAGTAAAGAGTACGCTACCTCAGCGGAAGACAAGGGCATGGACATGCCTGAGTGCTCTGTCTCATCCATCATGGTCGATGGGGAAGGAAGAATCCATGGATCCTCGAAGTAAGTTGTGCGGAACAACGAAACTTGAAAAATCTCAACCTTATGGTGGTTAGATATAAATTCGATATCGTCGTGAGGAGGTGGGTAATCATAGGTACCCATCAAAGATGGGTACAAACCAACTCCTATGTTGACGACACCTGGTTGAGGATTATCAATTAGTGGGACCGTGGATGCCCCCAAAGCTGGGCCAGGTCTGGAGAAAGAAAATTGATCGATGGTCACTATCTGGCCCTCGTGTGGAAACAACAAGACCCAGAAAACTGTAGCAACCACAGCTTGCATAGCATAAGTCCAACTCCAACCTAACAAGAGATTATAGTCGAGGGGAGCATCGACTACCTCTACCTCAACACACACGATATTCCCTCCTAACTGTACGGGGAAAGAAGGAATGATTCCATGTGGTCGTAATGAACGATCATCGAAATTAGTGAGGAGAGTAGGTGATGGAGACAAAATGGGTTGGCCAATGGCCTTCCAACATGACAATGACATAACGCATGTCGAGGCACCCTCGTCGACCACCGTGCAGAATATATTCCATGTAAAAGTTTCCATGGGGTAAGCCACTACTATCTGAAACACTACGTGGTAAGGTAGACGAGGTTTTAAGTCAGTTGTATCTAACATAATGGTAACAGGATTACAAGTCTCAGTAGAGCCCAAAGTGATTAATAAATCTTTCCTCTAAGAAGGGAAACTTTGGAGGACGTCCAAAGCAGACATCTCACAAGGGGTTTGTGATAAATCCTCCACCACAGAGTAGTTTTGGGCGGCCCTTGCGTTTGGGTTATGAGAAGCCTTTTTAAATACACCTTTTGGAATGCGTGTCATTGTTTCTCCCAATGTATTCTTAATCTATAGAGGAAGAGATGGGAGGTCAGCTTCTTTGCCTTTCTCAGAAGTGCTTGGTTTACTATAATCATGCACTCTAGTTGATATGAAAGCATCACCCCTAACCATATATATGTTCATGGATGAGGGGTTGTTCGGAGGTGGGCATATTTCTTGGTTGCCACCTTCTGTACTTGCAGAGGCTTGAGTTAGGTTTTTCCCATGTTGAAATGGGTTTGTTAACACCGCCTGTTGTTGTTGCATGAAAAAATTTTGGGCCTCTGCAAGTCGAGGACATAGATGGGTCAGGTGGTCTTCTGCACACAAGTTGCAAGGATACCTCACCTTTCATTTTTCAGTGTTGTCCCCGCCAGCATTATCATTGGGTTTTTTATCCCCCTTACCCTTCTTTCATTGTTTTTTCTTCCCTTCAGGCTGCTGGGGGGCCTTTGGGTTAGTCGACTGCACTGTGTGTACCTCCGACGTTTGGGTAGGGGGAGAAACCAAAGCAGTAGTTTGGCTGGTCGTTGTGTGTTGTATGGATAACTATTGCAACTGCTTTGTCAATTCCTTAGCGGGCTTGGTTTGTGCTGAACTGACGATACCATTGGCATGTGGTCCAACTCTCTGTCTAGTTTTATCCAGTGTAGAACATGGCACATTTGGCAAGATGTTGTATAATAAACTGGACTGAGAATAGATGAGCTCAAACTGTTGAGCCCTCATGATGGCTTATTCTTCAGAGAAAACTCTGGATGTCACGACGTCTTTAGATAACTGCGGGACCAAAGACTTAAGGAACCACTCAAGAAGGAATGTTGGTGGGACTGGTACTTTGATTAAACTCTTCTGGCGTCTCCATTCTCGGATGTGATCAAAGATATGGTCCGTTGTTGTCTGTTCGAAATTAGCGAGCAGCTCTGTGCCAACGTCGTATCTCACAGGTAACTAGAAATGGTTAAGGAAAGTCATCGCCAGTTCGCCAAAAGAAGAGTATCTCGAGAGAACGAGCTCGATGTACCATTTTGCGACACTCCCATTGAGAGTATGTTGAAACAATCACAACTGTACGGAGTCATCTTTCAATGAGTTAGATGAACACCAAAGATGGAAGGTAGTCACATGATCTCCTGGATCTTCATTAGGCTTGGCTTCAAACTTTGGAATGTCCAAAGGAAACTTCATCGGCATAGAAGGCCAACGTAGATCATGACAAATGGGGTCATTCAACATCCTCGTCAAATCTGGCAAGTGTAAAGTCGCCAGGAAAGGTAGTTTCGGTTGCTACTGATAACCTAGGAAAAAGGGTCCTGGAGTTTGATTAGCACCAGGTTGCTAGGAAAAGTTTGGTTGTTGGTCTAGATTCTGGTAGAAACCATGGCCCTGGCCAGCATAAGGATTTTGCATCTGTGGAGACATCATCAGCTGATTTCCCAAATAGGACATGGATGGCTGGGCATGCATTTTATTCGAAGGACTTTGGGAAGGATTACCCCATGTCAGTCCCATGGGGATAGGCATAGTAGTTTGTCCAGGGTTCCATTGATTGTGGAAAGAATTACCCTAGATCGACATTTCGGAGGAAGGAACATATCCTTGCTCTGAATTCCAAGGTCCTACTAGGTTTTCCCCCTGTGCAGGAATAGTACCATGCACAAGAGTAGATTGTCCAAAAATGGGGTTTCCCCCAGTTGGGAAAGAAGTTGACGAGAAGGTGTTTTTACCAAATGTTTCGTTCCAAGAAAACAGTGTCAAACCTACCGGCATACTATGTGAAGGTGGTCCTTGACTCCCCGCTCCAAATAAACTATTGTGTGTAGGTTGCCCAACGGATTGCTGATGCAAACCACCGAGTGAAGGGGATGAAGGAGGGATATGACCTCCTACGTAAGGAAAAGCATTAAAAGGGATAGGAGTTCCCCCCAAGTAACCTTGCAGAGGAGCGCTAGAGATCCCTGCCCCCAGACCCAAAGTTTGTAAAGCGGAGTAGGATAGTACAGGACTTGTACCTGAACTAGGCATACCGTATGAGAACAGAGGGCCTGTCGCACTAGGTGTAAAAGGGGTTGTGGCCACCGCCAAAGATGGGTTCGGACCACTGTACGAAGTAGTTGTGGTCGAGACCATGGTGGCTCGGACCGATGATGGTAGGTTAGGAGATGACTCTCCTGTGGTGAAAATCGTGGTGGGAATTGAATAATTCCTAGAAGAAGTAACAACATTTGTTTCCATTGATGTATGAGGCACTGTCTGGCGCTCGTGAAATTGAATTGGTACAATAAAAGGTGCCAAGAGATCAGTGGTTGAAGTTTCAACCTAGCCAGGAGTGGTTGCTTCAAGGTTCAAAATGGTCGATTCCTCTGGGGGTTGTTCGGGCACAATGGTTTGTAACCTGGTCACTTCAAAAGACCCTTGTTGGTCTATCTTCCGCCTTAATGGTGGCAGGGGTGGCTCCAGTGTAACCGACGATAGTCCAAGAATCCTTCATGACCAGCGGAGCTCGGGATCCTCCACTATGTGAGAAGATCCAATACACTCTAAGGTAGTCTAAATTCTCAAAAGTAACACACACTAAGAAAAAAGTCCCTAGAAGATAAGACAAACAAACACTAAATTAATTGGAAGAATAGTTACAACAGCCAACACTAGAGAAATTTACTGGTGCAAGTGTAACTCGAACATGGAAGCACCCTTCGGGTATACTCTGCAAAGCGTGGCCCGATGTATGTCCTAGGTACCGCGGTATACCCCCGCAGTCACCTGTGTATGTACCTAATAAAGATTGGCAACTAGGTTGCCAGCACACGAACAGTCACCAGGCGGGTACAGTCGAAAGTCAGGTAGACCACAATGAGCAGGGTATCGAGCCCAAAACCTATCAAGGGTATCGAGAGAAAATGGTCTGGAAGGCAACTGAGGACCTCGAACGGATTCGAGACCCACAAAGCCCCGTGTTAAATGCAAACGACAGAATCCCAAAACAAGCCCTATATATGTGTTCTCCACTACGATTGGTCCGGCTTTGGAGGGGTTATCTCCGCTACCTTTCCGCACACGACCTCATGTTTATCCCCTGTGTTAGAGGGGCTCTCGGATAACTTCCAAGAAACTAGACTTAGACACTCCCTATCTAAAACTCCAATGTTTGTTTTTAAATGGCCTTGAAGAGTTTCCTCTCCAACCTAATCCAAGGCCCTAGTCTTGAACTAGTTTGTGAACCCTACAAACATAAAAGTCTAGTAGATTTTAAATTTAGCATTACTTTTATGGCTTTGTCTTAAGTCAAGGGATATGAGGGTGAAAATTATGATATGTAAAAGAAGAAATCAAAAAATGAATAAAAAAGCTCGAAACAAAACTTTTACTGAATGCAAAATTTCGACAACTTTTCAAAAGAAAGATTTTTTAACTTTTCTAAGATTTTGGACAGCAAACTCAAAGGAATTTCACTCGACTATGAGCTACTTATGATCTAAGTGAACTACAAAAAGTTATGAAATAAAATACTTTTCCATAGTTAATGATGTAGAAACACACTCTTCAACCAAAGAAGAAAATGAAAAGAGATTTTTTATTTATTTGAGTGCTAATAAAGCAAGAAAGAGAAAATACCGAAAAGCAAAAAACCAAGAAAAACAATTATGGCTTAAAGTGCAGATCGCAAAGAATCAGATTAAAAAAATCACACAAAAGCAATTGTAAAAACAATTACTCTCACGCTTGTCTAAAAACCGTAAAAAAAAAAAAAAAAAAAATCTGACAACGTTTTAAATGAGAAAAAGTAAGCTAAGAGTAAAAATAATCCTGAGCTACTGACTATTTAAACAGAGATTCAAACACCTGAGAGGAATACTTCTCATCAAAGGAGAGGATGACTGCCTCAACCTTAATCAAAAAGTAGCCTGCACAAGCATGCGACTGTGACTCAAACAGCACGTGTGCGAACGTGTGCTGAATAGAGACAGAAGGCGTGTACACGCGGGCTGACCTTGTATAGGTCGCGTGTATATCTAAACTCTAAGAAAAAAAATGAAAACAGATAGACCAAACTAGGAATAGACCTCTGGTATTGACAACCAGGATCCCTTGAAGGCTTGGATACTCTTTCTAACAAAAAATCAAATAATGCAAGGAAAAAATAATAAGGAAAAACAATATGAGATAGGAATTTTAACAAACAAGACTCAGACAGAATTCCAGAAAACCCCATGAGAGTATGTGATTATGACAGGGAAGAGGAGGACTGCCTATGAGGTTCTCTGAACTCCTACAAGCTACTGCTACCTCTACAGCTAGTGTTCACATGTGGGTTGTAAGAGGATAGGGCACGGGTACACGCGTGCAGGCCTTGTGCAGGCCACGCATACCTCTGTGAGTCCCGAAAAACATAATCAAGCAAAATTTAGAGAAAGATGGTATGGAAAACCAGACTCCCTGCTAGCTCAGACTTTACAGAAATGAAAAGAAAAGACAAACACAAAAACTAGTCTTTAAACTACCCAAAAACTAAATAAAATTCTAGGAACCCTAAAGAGTTTTTCCCCAGTATGGTCGCCAATTTTGTTGTTGGGTAAAAACACCCTACAGACTAGAAAATAGAGTTCAGACTTTGCATGTAGATATGACCGAATAGAAATTACTTTCTACCTTCATCCCTAGATTTAAATCCCCTTTTCTCAGTAAATGCATGGAAATATCAACCAACCTCATTACCAGTGTTTGATGTCGATCCTCCATTCTGCTTGATTACGTGTCTGCAATGCTCCTTCCAAAGCTAACCTGCATTCAAGACGAGCAACAACTATGCATGCATACTACTTATATACTAACGAGTTAGAAATCAAACATAAACTAATCAAGCCATAGAAATTTCATGAATTGGGACAGGAAAAGCATTCTCTTTATTACTTGAAATGAGTCAACTTACAAAAGTTGAGACCAGCCACCACTCCTTGAACCTGATCCTGGGCTCCTGTTTTCTTTCCTTCAATTGCTTTGCTTTAAATCTCCTTTGGCATTAGGAAAGGCTAAAGGGTTGGGACAATGGAATACATAAATGGACAGAGTTTCTTTGTTATATTCTTCCTCTTTCCAAATGGTACCCCTACCCCTTATTTTATAGGCTAGAAGGAGCTAGGTATTTGGACGAACCCTCGGCCATGCATGGCTGGGAGTTTTAGTTAACTCACCCATAGCTTTTTGTTCCATCGACAACTTCCCTTTTTTCATTCTTTTGTCGGTCCACACAGGCTATTTTGGGTCATCCAGCGTGTACACGCATGCAGTAATGGGTTAGGGAGCGTGGGCCTTTACACAAGAGGATTTTCAAAGACTTGTTCAACAGTGTTTTTGGCAAAGAAAGGATATGAATTGGCCTGATGCCAGGTAAGCATGTGTGGTGCAATTTAGGGTTATAACAATATCCCTTCACATCGTCGGGGTATCCAACAAAAATGTACTCAGTGCTCTGTGGATCAAGTTCCTTCCTCTTTTCAGAGGGAATCCTGGCCCATGCACGTGAACTGAAAATGTGAAAGTGGGTCACTTTCAGTTTGAGGCCTCTTCAAGCCTCATAGGGGGTCTTATCCTTGACAAATCTATGGGGAGATATGTTTTGGATGTATGTTTCACAGTTAATTCCTTCGGTCCATAGTACCTGTGGTAGTGGCTTTTCATGCAGCATGCAAGATGCCATATCCTTTAGAGATCAGCTTTTCCACTCAGCAACTTCATTTTGTTGCGGAGTATAGGGAACTATGTGATGAAACTGAATCCCTACCTCATGGAAAAGATTATTGATCTCATGATTTACATACTCTCCCCCATTATCATTTCGGAGGAATTTGATATTCTTTCCAGACTGTGTCTCAACCTGGGCTTTGAAATCTTTAGGGTGTTGAAACACCTCAGATTTTTGCCTGAGAAAGTAGATCCAAGTAAAACACGAGAAATCATCAAAAAAAATGAGAACAAACCTCTCTTTTTCGATGGATGGATTCAAAAAAGGACCCATAAGGTCATTGTGGATCAGATCTAAGGGTGCGGAAGCTCGCTGAGACTTTCCTTTGTCAAATTTCTCTTGAGGGTGTTTCCCAAGAACACATCCCTCACATACTCCCTAGGAGAAATGGATGTCTGGTAGACCATCAACTAATTTTTTATTTCTAATTTGTTGCATGTATCTGAAATTCAAATGACCAAACCTTTCATTCCATATCCTACTACTTTCATCAGCATGAGTAAGCGTTAAAGCAGAATCAGGTTCAATGAATTTAGAAAAAATATACAATCTAGAATGTTGATTTACCGCGCCGGTAGCAACCTTGGAGTTGGCTTTCATGTCATAAATTTCCACCGAATTTGGTGTGAAGATGACTTTCTTTCTAGTTTCATAATTCATCATTTGATACACAGAGAGAAGGTTGACAAAAAGTATGGGAACATGCATCATGTTCTCGAAGCTTCCGTTGGTGAGTTCAATCCTTCCTTTGTTGGTGACTTCGATAGAAGAGTTATCCCCCATCAGAATAGGAGGACCTTTGCATGCATCCAATGAAGAATAGCCTGCTTCTGAGGCATCCATGTGATGTGATTATCCTGAATCTATGATCCAAGCATTGGGAGAGGAGTTGATTGCAATAAGGGCATGGCTAGAATTGCCTTTCTTGGAATTAATATATTTTGGCTTCTTCTCTTTGCACCCTTGGGGATGTGATATCCAAGGTTGTTTTGTTGAAGTATTTGAGACATTAGATCTTTTTTTTTTTCATGCATGCGGATTATGAATGGAATCTTTTGTGACAGTACGTGCATTTCTCCCCTTTTCTTCCCTTTTCCCCTTTGGATCCAAAGGCATCGGTGAAGGGTTTTGTGTACCCTTCCTTCTTTGGATGTGTATGAGCTTTCCATTTATCTTTATATTTATATTTCTGATATTTTTGTCTACCATCATGCATAGTGATTTCATGTTCCCTTGGGCCTTTGATTGTTCCCATGTTGATGAGCTTGGTTTACTCTTGTGTCAGGGACTCGATAAAGTCCTCAAGAGAAGGCATCTTCTAGGTGGCTCCAGAGGTGAATCTGAAAGTATGGACTGTAGATACAAATACAGATAATTTAGGAGAAATCTTGGAGAGAATGGTGAGAACCATTTGTTTCTCCTCCTTCGATTTATCAACCCTGCAAGCTTTCAATTGCGACAATAAATCCTTGAATTTTGTAAAGAAATCTTGGATATTTTCGAAGCTTTTTGGATCCAATGTGAGCAGCTCCACCTCCAGCATGTGTCCCCTCATCTCATATTTTTTTCCAAAGAGCCCTTCCAAGGTGGAACAGGCTTCATTGGGAGTCTTATAGGAAGATATGCGAAAAAGGAGATTGGGAGAAATAAGACTGCAAATTGTTTTGAGTGCCTCATCCATGCAATTTAAGTACTTGGATTTAAATGATGTTGGTTTTGTATCTGTATTCAAGGTTAACCTGTATAACAATCTGGTTCAGATATGTATGGATATTTTCTCCTTCCATGCAAAATAGTTGTAAGGTGTAAGAATGAATTCTTTTTGAAATTCCATCTTTCCGTTGTCTTCAATCTTTTGTACTAGCAAAATATTTTGGTGTAGATTTTGCTTAGCAGTCCATCGGATCTGATACCATGTAAATGTGTTGAAACTACACAGAATAGATATAGCTAAACAATGATACACACATTTGCAGAGAGAATTTGAGAAAGAAGAAGAAGGAGAGAAAGAATGGAATAATTATCATTAACCATTATGAATAATGAATAATTTACACATGATATACTCTGTCTAACTCAATGAGTGCACACTAGAGGAGAAACAATGTGCCATAATGGTGGTATAGAGTGATTTGGACACACATCAGCAGTTACGAAAGTGAACTTCCACCTAGTCTAGTCTCTTAGGCAGCTACGTGAGTAAACTACCACCTAGTTGAGTTAACTAGTCAACTAGTCTTCAGTTAACTAACTGAACGGAGAGTAGTGAGGAGTGAAATCAGGGAATAAAGGATAATGTGCCAGTTTGGTGATGATCCCAAGGAAAGGTCGAATTATCATGGTGATGATACCAATTTTTCATGGTGATAAAACCAATGGAACATCTAAACTAGAATCAACTAGTCAAACTGAAGTGTCAACTGAAAGAGAATATTCTTCAGGTGGAATATTCTCCCCTAAAATATAGGAGACTAGATAATGACTAATTATGAATAATAAACAAGGAAAAACCTTAGGAAAAATAAATCCTAGGTGTGTGTGAAGTAACTCCAATAGGATAGTATTGTTTAAAGGAAAGATGATAACCCTATGTAGAAGAGTTACTAATGTACCTGTTATCCTCCATAGAAAATCGAGTCAAGAAGAATTTGAAGTTATTAGTTTTGTTGAGAACAACGCCCCTTTTTCCACTTTTATTAGGAATGACTTGGATCGAGAAGGATCATATCAGAAGGAAAGCAAAGGAAGAATCTATAGAAAAAAAAAATCAAGAACTAAGGGATTCCATAGTTAGAAGAGTAGATTGACTTATGGAAGAATGAGAAGTTGAGTCGAAGAAACAGAATGCAAGAGAATTAGCTATCGAGGTTGAAAGAACACAAGAATGTTTGAAGGACCTATCCATGAAAGAAAGAAGAATACCCACCTTGGATTTAATAAGAGAAGAGGTATTACCTTTGAACCTTATGAGAGCACATCAGCAGCGCGAAGCTACTACATTAGAAAAAGATAAGAATATGAATGGAAAAGAAAATCCATAAATAGTTGGAGGGAATCTAATCATAGGAAAGAAGGAAAGGAAGATCAGTAAGAAGAAATCCAAGTTAGAAAAGTTACCGGAAGTGACAAAGAAGACTTCACAGGAGGCAGGCTTCCAGGCTCTTAACCCCGCCGGAACAACAAAACCATGTAGAATGGGACTTCACCCCAACGAAGCTATATGATCATTGGAGGTGCCCCGACCGTTAGAAAGATGCTCCAAACGGATAGGAAATGCATTTATGGGTGACTATACCACACTTGGGGCATTAAGACCATGCCATAATGGATAGATTCACATTGATTGAGGCATTCTTGTCCGTTGGAGGAATCTATTACGATGCTCACTTATTTAACCCGTTGGACGCTGCATCGGGACCACTTTTTTCTACCCGTAATTATCTAAGATAATAGAGAAGTGATTATGTGTGTCAATATGTGCTATTAAACCTCTCCATATGTTGTTTACCCCACTATCAGTTTACCTACCCCAACTTATTTGTTAACAGTAAGAATGTCGACCGAGTGCACCGAACTAGAGAAATTTTTCAAAGAGTATCTGAAGAAGTTTATGGCTGATAAATCTATGTATGAGGGAGTATAGGCTTCGTTGACCAGGGGACTGCAAGCTCCCCCCTTGACTGGACGACGTTTGGGCTGTACTAACGCCGCTATTGAGAATCGAAGTAAGAATTGCTACGATTTGGATAACGGGAAGCAGATCCTGTCGATCTTACCTGATTACATCCCGCCTTTAGCTGATGTAGTTAACCGCGACATCATTCCATGGGAATTTGAGTATACATTGATCACCACGTACATTCTAACGGGGATATGCGTAGAAGGAAGCCAGTTGGGACAGATCCCATCCTTGAAGAACAACGATTTCAACCTTGGTGACAGAAAGAACTACGCGATGCTCACGCCTCACTAATATTTGAGGAAGACTATTGGGAAGAAGCCTTGCATAGTCTCATATTCGTGGATTAAGGAGCTTGCATAGTCCATGAAATTGAATGTCATGCATATCCCTCACTTTAGCTGACATCGGGAGGTTAATGCTTGTGTTAAACTCCTCTTTTTGTGCTATCATGGAGGATACATGTGGCTCGACAGGCGCATTACTATGGATCCGGTGTTGATCCACCTGATCCCAGGACTGAGCATGCAAGGACCCGACCCTCGGTATTTCTACCTAGGTAAGACCTCAGTTCTCTCCCTGGCACAGTGCATTAAGGAAGCATACGACGAAGTTGATAAGGGAAAGAGAGGCTACAAGGTAGCCTCCATCCAAGATGGCGTAGTGAACCTAGATTTTTAGCTCGTAACTAGCAAGATCGTTAGAAAGAACCGCCCCATGTAGGTCACCGAGTTCGTGGTGTACCTTGCAAGGAAATGTGTGGAAGGAATGCAAATGAATTGGGAAATCTACCTCGTCAACAAGCTCGAGAAAGACTATCGTGAAGCGTAGAATCAAGGATACGAGTTCCATTTCAGCTGGTTTCTTGTGTTGATCACATTTGTCACTTGGAAAATGCTAGAAGGAGCAGCCTTCCAGGAGATTGAACCATCAGAGTCATTTTCTATGAGGTTCTCGACCCTATGGTACACGAATGACATGTCAAAGTAGTGGCAGTCGAATGTAGTGTTCCACGCCTACTATTAGTAGCTTAAGGTTGCTATTGATTCATTCCCACACATGACACCCTACATATTGCACTAGTACAGATAATTAGCTAAGTATCACACAGATCAACACTTCATTTATATCACTATGCACATGGATGAGAGAAAGGAGCAATTACAGTCCTACTATAAGCTAATAGATGAAGATATGGAACAGATCATGAAGGAGTGGCTGACAGATTTCCTTGTTAAAAATATTTCTGTGGTTGGGGTTTTCATGATTGGTTTTCATGACACTCTATTGACCATACTGTGGCTATTCCGACCAATCATGAGATTTCCTTGTACCGGTTGATGATGCAGAACTCTCTGACCTTGACATCATAGGAATCCTCTTGGTCACCTGGGTTGAGCATGTCAGACATACCAGCATGAAGAAGAAGAAGAAAAAGGAGGAAGTCCAAAACATAGAAACTAATGAGGATGACAGTGCATCATAAGAAAGTAGATTTGAATCACCCGCGAGAGGAGGAGGAGATGAAGTAAATCAAGAAGGAGGAGGGGAATCAGGAGAAAATAAAGGAGAAGGTGAGGTTACACCACTAAAGGACCCCCCAATCGAGACAAAAACATCAAAGAAGAGGAAGGTTTCTCTGCAAAAACCTTCAGCAAGAAAGAAGGCCCGCACCAATAAGCCCTAGCTAGAGGCCACGCTCATGGAGGATGACATTAGTATATTCCGTGGAGCAATGGAGGATGCGTACGAGGACCTCTTATAGAGATATGGTGTGAATAAAGAAGAGTTGTATGTAAGATTTGAGAAGGATCTGAAGGAGATACAACGAGCTATTCAAGTTAGCTGCACAATACCTACTTCACCCTCCTCGTCGAAGACTGTAGAGTTGGGGGATGAACCAACCCAACTTCGAATATTGGTAGATGCAATAGAGGCTCAGCTTCATCGAGTCCAAGAAGAGAAGGAACAGGCTATAGAAGCCCTGAAGAAATAAAAGGATGAAATCTTGGAGCAACTGCGAGTTGTGTGGTACTGTGCAACCGCGTATGAAAATGAAAGAGATGAGTTATGGGCGATGCTTGAGGGAGAAAAAGAAAAGATACAAAAGGAAAAGGACCAGCTGCTCACAAAGCAGACTACAGTCAAGGAAGTGGTGAGAAAAGCACTCCACTCTATTCCAGGCTTGACACAGGAGGAACATGAGGTAGTTGAGGTTCAAGTGACGAAGCTCACTAAAGCCATCCAACAGCTTCAAGCAAGGGTAAAGGAGTTGGATATTCAAGCAGTACGTATCACTCCACAAGAATTGTGTGACCAGAGGAAGCAAGACGATAAGAGCACAGTGGAAAGGATCAGAGTCCTTTCCTCAAAATGCAAGAAGCTAAGCAACATAAGTGCATAAACCTACGAATACCTCACGGAAGACCCAGAGCTTAGGAAGTTGGAAGCACAGCTACAGGAGGCATAGCAACAAGAAATGACAGTACAAGTGCAGATCAAGTCACTCAATGTAGTTGAGAGAATGAGGAGATCACAAGAACAATGTGTGGTTGTTGTGGGTGGGAAATCCCTCCTATGGACTTGCACTAAGGGTTTTATCATGCATGAAGAAATGACCTAAAGATTCTTACTTTTTACCATAATCCCATGCCTAAATCCCATTATTCATATGTAAGTACAAGGCTCAAGAGATTAAGTTGACATACCCTATTTTTCATGTTTGATGTCGATCCCTTTTCACGCTTGGTCATTCTTTGACTGCAACTCTCCTCCCAATGTTGACCTGCATTCACTAAAGACAAACAAATAACTCCACGTGCATTTGATCTATGAACTAATAGGCTAGAGATTTAATCAATCATACAATCAATATTCCAATAATGACAATCTCATATGGCACGACAGGAAAAGAAATTCTTTTATTAACTTCAAAATGATACCTTACAATGATAAAGTCACCTATTGCTCCTCGATCCTGGTCCTGGGCTTCTCTTTCACTATCTTCCAAATGCTTTGCTCTATACTTCTCTTTGCACAAGGATGGCTAAAGGTTGGGACAAAAGGAATGCTCAATCGGGTATAGTTTCTTTACTATGATTCTCCTTCTTTCAAATGGGACCCCTAACCCTTCTTTTATAGGCTAGAAGAAGCTAGGTATTTGGTCAAGTGACCAGCCATGCATGGCTGAAAGGTTTAGTTAACTTACCCAAAGCTATGTGTTCCATCAACAACTTTCCCTTTTCCATGCTTTTGTAGGTACACGCGGGTTGTCTTGGGTCAGCTAGCATGTACACGCATGCAGTAATGGAGCAAGGCACGTGGGTCTTTATAAAAGGGGTTTTTAAGAAGAGTTGTTCAGCAGTGTTTTGGAAAATAAGGAATCTAAGATGGCTTGATGCCAAGTAAGCATGTCTGGTGAAAATTAGGGTTATAACATATGCCCCCTAATGTGTGAGGTCAGAAGAGCATTTGATGGCCAAAATACATTAACAATCTTCACCGTTGTGTCGAATAAGTGAGCCCAGGGACCAGAAATCGGAGGTGTCGTTTGCAAAATAATAATTGTCTCACCAAGGCGGGCATACCCATGCTCGGGATAAAATAAATTCATGGCTACCAATCAAATACACTGTAGATCCATGTCATATAACTATATAAAGTGCAGCCGCGAACAATACACAACGAAGCTACATCTCGAAGTAAAAAAGATATACATGTAGAGTATCCATCTTCTAGAAGTTGATAAGGCCTGATGGCTGGAGATGAGGTCTTCAGAGCTCGAGAAACAACTTCAAAATATTCAAATCTCGGGTAGGAGTGTAATATGAGTGTACAACTTCACTAACCAGAGGTCTTTGACGGATCGTTGGTCATGGACTAGAGAATCTTGATGATCAGACTGAAGGCTTCATTGATTTCGAACAAATACTTGATTGGACATTCAGGATGGTTGGGCATGAGGGCAAGAGACAAACTGCAGAGGGGCCGACTCAGGCTTGGTAAAAAATTCCCTTGGACAATAGCATGACAAATGATGAGACTTAGGCAGCATGGCATTAACATAAGTTTATGAGGTAGGAGGCAATGCAAACTCTCCATATGTTTGGAAAAATAACCAAACGGAGGAGGACACAACTCTATGTAGCGAGAACAACTTCCTAAGGTCATATTAAATCCTAGGTTTTGATGAACAAATGGACCAACGTGATTTATCCAAGGGCGACTCATTGTGCTGCCAATAAAAAGAAAATACTTTTCCCTTCCTATTTTTGGGGTATATTTGATTTTTTTTGTCTTTTTCAATAATTTTGGAAAAAGAATAAAAGAATGTTACGTTACAAAGGAGGGATGAGTGTTGCAAACATACAAGTTCGAGGTGCAAGGAAAAGATTGATGTTCAAAGTAAGGACACTCGGGAAAAATCCTCCAGGGGACAAAGGTGTCAAGATGCAGAGGCAAAGTGCTACAGGGCTTGAGTATAAGGCATGCTTTAGATGGTTCATTTGAGAGCAACATGTTGCTGACATTAGGCCAAAGATGCAGGTATGAAAATGAGATTAATAAAACACACAATGGTAATGTCCTTCGATGTAAGTTTAACGATCCCAGAGAAGGTAAGCTAAGTGATTTTTTATATTTAGAGAGTCTGAAAAACGTAAAAGGACACTCCACTGGGGTACCTTTTTCGAAGGTAGTCTAGTCGATTCGAGAAAAGGGTAAACTAGCACCGAAAATACGTGTATTCAAAACCATTTTAACGAGTGTGATAAAGACAAGATCACTCGGCCATTTTTTCATTTTTAAGGAGTCTGAAAAAAGCTTAACTATGGACTCCGTCAAGAATGTTCTTCTGGACCATTTTAACGAGTGTGAAAGAATAAGGTCACTCGACAATCTTTTCAATTTTAGGGAGTCTAAAAAGAGCTTAACTATGGACTCCGTGGGGATTCCTTTTTCATACATTTAGTCCCTTAGGCCCGAAAAAGGGTTAAAATTATACCTGAGAGTACTCTTCTATAGAAATGAAGTTTCTTAGAGTATACCTTTGTTCATACAGTTGACCGTCCGGACCAAATAAGGGGTAAACTACCGTCGGATAGACGTGACTTCAAATTTCAGTTTAACAAGCATGAAAGGCCACAAGATCACTCGACAATATTTTCATGTTTAGAGGGTCTGAAAAGGCCTTAAAAGAAGACCCGTTGGGGTCTATGACTCATGTATGAAACTGGTTCAGGTAGATCCCGTTGCTAGGCTTAGAACAAGAGTCTCTTCAATAGTCAACTTGGAAAGTCTCCCAGAAAGGAAGAAAACGCAAACCACGGTGTAAGTCCTCCCTCGGTATAGAAACCGTAGTCATGGCTTCAAGGATAGCCTGATCTGAAGGCAATCCAAAATCTGAGAAATCACGTAAATGAGGGTTGACAGTCCCAAAGGGTGAAGTAAATTGACCATACTCCATATGATGATGGAGGTTCTGGCCAGGGCTGGCAGAGTCTATCAATGAAGAATCACAAGCACGAGGGCTTGAGGATCTACAAACAACGAGATCTGACTTAGAAGGATACTCAAGCCCACTTGGACTAAGAGGGGGAAATAAGGGCTCCCATGCCCCCATTGGATAAACCAATGGATTAATTGTTGAGACTGAGTCACGGGAAGGCTAACATGATTTCACAGGTTCCTGCTCATAAGCAATTAAACATTGAGGATAAGATTCCACATAATTAACCCATGGCGGGGTAGAGTCTACACGAACGCTAGGAACATATAAAGGGGTAATCTGAAATAATGTCGAATTAGGATGGTGATTATCAGATGCCAGCTAGTCGATAGTGACAATGCTTCCATTGTGAGGGAAATGCATCACCCGGAAGAGCGTAGACACCACAGCATTCATAGCATATACATAATCACGCCCGAGAAGCATATTGAAATCTAACGGGCCTTACACCACTATAACATCGACACAGACAGTCTTCCCACCTAATGAGATAGGAAACTGAGGAAGAACCCCCAAATATTCACTAGGACATCTGTCAAAATCCAACAACTCATGCGAAGCAGACACAAGCTTGGGAGATCCCAAGAATTTCCAAACCGAGGAGGATAAAATACTTACAGAGGCTCCCTCATCCACAATGCATCGATAAATTTTTATTGAATTAACTTCAACCCTTATTTGAAAAGGTGTGGTAGAAGGAATATAAGGCTCAACAAGGTCATTCCAATCAAAGGAAACCATCCTAGGGCTTGGAGGGGGTGTGCTCGGAATGAGTGGAATGCCCCCTTGTTATGAAAGTATTGAACCGGAAATGATAAAAACATAGTCGATAGACACGTCACTCCCCAAAAGAAGAGTGGGATCATCCGATGACTGCATCGGCATGACCACTTTTACAACCAATGGCTGAATAGGCTGAGAGACTACATGGTCTAAAGGCACCTCACCCCCCAAAAGAGGAGTGGGATCAGTCGATGACTGCATTGACATGACCACTTTCTCAACCAATGGCTGAATAGGCTAAGAGACTACATGGTATAAAGGCACCTCACCCCCCAAAATAGGAGTGGGATCAGTCGATGACTGCATCGGCATGACCACTTTCTCAACCAATGGTTGAATCAACTATGAGGAAACCTCAAAAGACTCAGAATCAAAAGAGCTTGCAGATAGGGACCACAATCTTTGTACCTCTGGAATGCCAGGGCATAAATGAGTAAGGTGATCTCCCTTGCAAAGCTTACAACGGAACTTAGGCTTATGTCCTATCCATCTAGGTTTCTCAACAGAATTAATGCCCCCAACATGACTAGTAGTGGTTGGTTTCACATCTCCAACATGACTTTCAAAGGTTAGTGATGGGTTGATAACATGACTTGCAGAGGCTACAAACCTATTACCAGTATGACTAGCAGTGACTAGACTTTTTCCCCCAGCATGACTTGCAGAGGGTGAGTGTGTGCCACCAGCATAACTTGCAGAGGCTGGGTGTTGGTATTCAACATGACTTGCAGAGGTTGTCGACCTATCTCCAACATGACTCACAGAGGTTGGTGATTTCTTCTTCCTATTCTTCCTCTTTCTATTTCGTTTAGACTTCCGGTTACTAGTAACTGTACTTTCACCAGAGGCAGGAGAAGGAGGAGGAGAAGAATTTGCTAATGAAGAAACATCAACAGGGTGCCCATGACTTAAGGTTCTTAACTGAGAAGTGTCAAGAGAATTCGAGACATTTGGAATGGTACCCAACCAAACCAATAGTCCCACATTCAACCTAGGAATGTACAAAGTGGCCATCAAAGGGACACCGACGTTTACGAAGAAAGGAAAATAACAAGAATCCCCTTGCGAAGGGGTTCCTTGGTTGGTATCATCGATAAATTTAGCCATGAATATATTATGCATAGGTTCTCCCTTTTTGGGATCGTTCAAGTCCATAAAAGTCTCACACACTGACTCTGGCGAACCAGTGTTATCAAAACAATGCCTATAAAGAGGCGGCTCCACGTTTCTAAGAAGAAGACTGAAAAGTCCTCTCAATCGGCAGAGTGGGCAGTATACCACCCTAGGTCAGAGACCCAAATCCAAAATTGACTAAATCACTATGGAAAACTAGGGAGCATAGAGAACACACTAAAAGTTCCTAAAGGAAAATCAAGCAAACGACTAAATAGTTGGAAGAACAGTTACACCAACCAACACTAGAGCAACTTACCGGTGCAATTGCAACTCGAATACGGAAGCACCCTCCAGGTATAATATACAAAGAGTGTCCCTATGTCTACCCTAGTTACTATGGTATACCCCGTAGTCACCTATGTAAGTCCCTAAAATAAAGGCAACTAGGTTGCCAACTCGTGAACAATCACCAAGAGGGTACAGTTGACAGTCGGGTGGACCGCAATGAGCAGGGTATCAAGCCTGAAACCTATCAAGGGTATCAAAATGAAGTGTTCCGAAAGACGACTGAGGAACTTGAATAGATTCGAGACCCACAAAGCTCTGTGGAAAATGCGATCAACGAAATCCCAAGACAAGTCCTCTATATGCGTTCCCCACTACGCTTGGTCCAACTTTGGAGGGGTTATCTTTTCTACCTTTCCGCACGGGAACTCATGTTTAGCCCCTGTGTTAGAGAGGGGTCCCAGATAATTTCCACGTTACTGGACTTCTACACTCCTTAGCACAGGCTCGTATGTTTGTTTTATAGCCTTGAAGAGTTTCCTCTCCAACCTAAATCAAGGCTCTAGCCTAATCTAGTTGATAGACCCTACAAACATAAAGTCTAGTAAATTTTAATTAACGTTCTTTTTACTGGCTTAATTTACTCAAAAGGGTATGGTAGTGCAACTGATGGTGTTAAGACTCTTGTGAAAATTGATGAAACTTATATGAACACTGGCAAAGAATGATTATATATATATATATATATATATATATATATATATATATATATATATATATTTGAATGCTTTTAAAATTAGAAGAAAACACAACGCTATGCTAATTTCTTTTTCTTTTTGAAATAACAATGCAAAGAAAATGCCAGGAAAGAAAGAGATCTAACAAACTATTTTTTTTAATATATTTTCTTCCAATCAAAGCAGAAATAACAAAAGATTCTAAAAGAAACTGATGAATGCACGATTCAAAATGCAACTCATTTTTCTTAAAATTTCAAGCTAAAAATAAGTTTAAAAAGCTAGGAAACACAAGAAATATTTCAATGAAAAAGCAAGCTATGATGGAATCCAACCTAGGCTAAAAATGCTATGATAGAGACCAAGAACCCTAAGAGGTATAAATCTTGACAAGGAAAGGATGACTGCCTCTCCTTAAACCAAAAAAAATTCTCAATAGGCACGCTGCTAACAGTTCAACAACCAGTGTGTGCATGCGAGCTGTGTAAGGTCAGAGCGCGTGTACACACATGCAGACCTTATGCAGGCCATGTGTACCTATGAAACTCTTCCAAAAATGAAATGACAAGCAATCAAGCACTGGAAAAGACTACTGGTATTGAGAACTAGAATCTCTTGAAGACTCAGAAACTTACTTTGACAGAAAAAGAAAACAATTGAAGGAAAATTTCACAGAACAAAACCAATCTGAGGTGAAACCTAAGCTACAAAACTGCAAAAAATAGAGACTAGAATGAGTTCCAGAAAACCCCTGAGAAGGATTACTTCTGACAGGGAAGAGGATGACTGCCTCTCTAAAAGAATTTTTTTGAAATCATACACGCGACTGACACTTCCTCAGCTAGCATGTACATGCGGGTTGTGTGAGGGTAGGGTGCAGGTACATGCGTGTAGACCTTATATAGGTCGTGTGTACCTCTGTGGGTCTTGAAAAAAAGATGCAGCCAAGAAAATAAATAGAGACAACTGGTATGGAAGACCAGAATCTCTGTTAGGTCAGACTTTTGCAGAAACTTTAAAAACAAGTACTGAAACCAATTTTTTAAAAATACCCAAAAAACAAAATATTCCCAGAAACCCTAGAGATCCCCAGTATGGTCGCCAATTCTGTTGTGGGTGGGAAATCCCTCCTACGGAATAGCACTAAGGGTTTTATCATGCATGTAGAAATAACCTAAATATTCTTACTTTTTACCATCATCCCATGCCTAAATCCCATTACTCATATGTAAGTACAAGGCTCAAGAGATTAAGTTGGCATACCCTATTTTTCATGTTTGATGTCGATCCCTTTTCATTCTTTGTCATTCTTTGACTACAACTCTCCTCCCAATACTGACCTGCATTCACTAAAGATAAACAAAGAACTCCACATGCATTTGGTCTATGAACTGATAGGCTAGAGATTTAATCAATCATACAATCAATATTCCAATAATGACAATCTCATATGGCGGGATGGGAAAAGCAATTCTTTTATTAACTTCACAATGATACCTTACAATGATAAAGTCAGCTACTGCTCCTCGATCCTGGTCCTGGGCTCCTCTTTCATTGTCTTCCAACTACTTTTCTATATACTTCTCTTTTCACAAGGATGGCTAAAGGTTGGGACAAAGGGAATGCTCAATCGGGTATAGTTTCTTTACTATGATTCTCCTTCTTTCAAATGGGACCCCTAAACCTTCTTTTATAGGCTAGAAGAAGCTAGGTATTTGGTCGAGTGACCGTCCATGCATGGCCAAAAGGTTTAGTTAACTTACCCAAAGTCGTGTGTTTCGTCAGCAACTTTCCTTTTTCCGTGCTTTTGTAGGTACACATGGGTTGTCTTGGGTCAGCTAGTGTGTACACACGTGCAATAATGGAGCAGGGCACATGGGTCTTTATAAAAGGGGTTTTTAAGAAGAGTTGTTCAGCAGTGTTTTGGCAAAGAAGGAATCTGAGATGGCTTGATGCCAGGTAATCATGTCTGGTGCAAATTAGGGTTATAACAGCGGCCCAACAGCAGAATACTACCATCCAGGGCAAAGTCATGGAGGTCACACAAAGGCTACAACTACTGCAGGAGGAATCCTACGTAGTGTTTTAAGAGATCGAAGGACAGGGTTCACATCTATACCAAGTGGTTGCGATAGTGGAACAACGCCTGGAAGGGCATGTTACAGAGAAAATGATCTAGGAGTTCGCTGAGCAGGAAGCTCAGGTGAAGCAATAAGTCGAGACAACTTGAGCTAGAATTGAGGCCTTCGAAGAAACACTACCTAGATCTGAGTGACTTAGGATGAGTCACAGGTGTGTGTTGGGGGCATGTTGGCCCTCGACCAAGTTTTAAGGAAACATTGATCAAGATTGACCAATTTTTGGACATCGATAGGCTGGTCAAAGATGGAGTGCCCAAGCGGAGCTGATATCGTGGGATCTCACTTGTTTTGTGAACCCAACAAGGGGTTCATTAGGGTTTATGTAATGGGTTATGGGATGTTGACCCATGGGGTTACCCATGATTAGGCCTTTTTGTAAGGAATGTAAAAGTATAAATAAGAAAATATTGTAAGGTAGAAAAAGAAAAGTAAGTAGTATGTAGCTAAGTGAAAAAGAAAGTATCTATCTGAGTGCAAGAGGCAAGTAGTTATGAGTTTCTCTGTGCATCAAACCATGTATGTAAGGCTCTGTGCTTAGTAGAATAGTTGTCTATGTGCCTTGACCTGATTTTGGGAAGGTGGATCTGGTGCGCAGTGCACAGATCACCTGTGTGGTGCAAAGCTTGGCTCTGTGGCTTAGTGCATAGGAGAAGATGAATGTAAGATATTGAAGCATAATAAATAAGAAGAAGTCGTTGGTGGACATAGCCCCACACTGGGGTGAACCACATATATTGTGTGTTTATGGTTTTATTTGTGTTATGATATTTATGTTGTAGATCTGCTTAGTACATTGATTATTATGAATGATATATAGATCTATGAATTCTTAGTGGTTTTCCTATGTTTAATGTGTTATATCTAATTTCTGATCCTAAGTTCGACGTATATTTTTTCATTGTTACTGCGTCGATCTATACTTAGGGTTTGATATGTGATGTGAATAAAGCTAATGAATTAATACATGTTGTTCCTAAGTACTCTACGAAGAGTTATAATTAGAGATCGGTGTCCCATCTTTGTTACAGACACTTGAGTCATGTAACCCCCCTGCCTCTTCCTTGGGTGAGACTTCGCCTGCTTCGTAGGTGTTTCTGAAAGGGTCGATAGTGAGGGTTTTGTTGGTGCGTTGTTGAAGCATTAAACCATGGGTATGCCCCTATGCCAACACCTCCATATGTATTATGGTTTCCCCTCCCAACCTAAAGGATTTTATTAGAATATTCCGAACAAGTTAATTGTTAAATGATTTCTCATTCATTTTGAGTTTGTATATGCCCCATTGGACTACAAGATCCTTTCAGGTCATAGTTATATGTATGAAATGTAGTTTGTTCACTCTTTGAACTTATGTACCATAATATTTCCAATGAAGGGAAGATCATTATCATTGGTCAACTTACTTATTACATTACACAATCTCAAATCGACCAAGACAATGTCTTTCTTAAAGTCGAAGGAAATCAGGTCATTTATTCATTCACAATTATTTGTCTAATAGTTTTTAAAGACTCTACATTTCTTGGAACTTGTTATGGTCCCGTGCCAATAGTTACCTCTTTTGGCCCATATAATTTATGTACTATGAAAAAATCTAAACAACATATTTCCTTGACACCTTCTACATCAAGTGTATACTCCTCACAACCACTTGGTGATCACACCAATATCATCTATTCAACACCATCATGGGGTGGGATTCCATATTAGAGTACCCCATTATCTCAAGTCCCCTTCTTCTTTCATCCCCTTGGAATATATGAAACTCTAGTGATGGACACTATAAATCTTCCCAAATCACATTGGGTATCCCTGTGTGGTACCTGAACCCACTAAACCCTCCTACACCTTCAAAAAAAACTCATCATTTGTTTTTAATGGCTATAAAATCAAAACATTTTACCCATTTTTCCTCCTCGTATTCCACACAAGCCCAACCAATTGTGACCAAATTTGGGAAGGGAGCTAGGGATTGGGGAAAAACTAGTAACACTTGGGGAATCCATACCTTTGGATAAGTTGTGGCCACCTAACCACCATGCATATAATTATTCCTCATTACTCTTTATGTGACTTCACCAACCATGCAACCAATAATTTTCCATCACTCCCATAGTTATGAGACCTATTGAATTATAATGATTTAGAACCTGGCAATCCATTGAAATTGTAAATATTTCTCTCCCTGAATCATCTATCAAGCACATCAAATCATTATGTGCAAACCACCCCTATTATTTATGTGATATGTATGGTCATTATTCTCATCATTATCCAAATTTAACCCAATTATGGGATGCTTTAGGCATTTTTCATTGTCTTGATTCTTTTCCTCAAGGAATACCTCCTATTTTGGACATTTTTTCTCTTTGATGTTAGAATTGTTTCAGCGAATAAGGAAACCCAATTCTTTAAATATGACATCCTTAAAAGAAATTTGAGGAAAACACCACACATTTGTTACATTTCAAATTATGTGGGTTATTTTCCTTATGAAATATCTTCTATTTTATCTTATGTTCATCGAGACACCCCTTCCATGCCCAATGCTCCTTTGAAATCATCATTGATTGAGTCAACATCCATAATAGTGTCATATGTGATCCAAACTTCTCGCTCCTATCATGTTGATCTAAAATCTAGTGTCTTTTATTGTGAAATATCTCACCTCCATAATGATGTTACTTGAATATGTGGGCTTTGGTGCCCATATTTTTCATTTAGATGAAGTGATTCTCTAATCCCTTACAACTCTCAATTATCCATGGGATGATGTCCATCATAAATCCTAGTTTTTACCTCAGGATGAATTTTCTCCCCATCATCCCTTGGACCAATACATTTTTTAAATGAAGTACTTCCTACCCCTTGTAAAAATTATTGGTTCAAGAATCCTATCCCTACACCTAATGCATTTAAGGAAGGTAATATATCCAAAATTTCTCCCACCATCAAGGTGGATATTTCTATTACACCCGATGTTGTAGAAAACATCAGTCTTGGAGAAAACTACTCTTTTGAAAAGGTTTCTACCTACAATGACCCTTTCGAATAATTCCATGATGTTCTCACTTGGAATTAGTTAGATATTCCTGGAATTGACCCTCCCATTTTTTAAGATGACATCAATACATGGCCAAATTCCATTTTTGTTCAACAAAAACAAAGGCCCATTCACCCTACTAATGCTCAAACATTCAAATCAATGGTAAATAAGATTAATTAAGGTGGAGCCAACTATCTAACTGCATACACTTGATGGGTGTCAAAATCAATCCCCATCAATAAGAAAAAGGGAACCATTCATGTCTATATTGATTTTTAGGATCTAAGTCAGACTTTTCCCAAAGATAATGACCCTGATTCTTTCATCGAACAAATTATTGATTCTTGCACTATAAATGAGGTCATTTCCTTTATGTATGGATTCTCAAGGAACAATTGGATTTAGATTCACCCTCAATGTCAATACATTACTTCCTTTACTACTCTCTAGGTGACCTTTACTTATAGTATTGTGTCCTTCATATTAAAAACAATTGAAGACACTTTTTCAGCAGGCCATGACATATTCCTTTAATGATTTGGCTCATGTCATTTTATCTTATATTGATGATATCACCACTCATTCTAAGATATTATCACAACATATATAATACCTTCATACTATCATCCTTCATTGTTGAAAATATAACATTTTATTGAACCCTATCAAGTGCATTTTTGTGTGTCAATTGGTCACTTATTGGGAATCATAGTTTCCGAGGAAGGTATCATCATTTAACCCTATAAATTTTAATCAGTTACTAAGATCCCTCCACCTCGTACATTGTTCCAATTGTAGGGCCATCAACATAAAGATAATTTATTGTATATGTTTTTTTTCATTGTGCCACTACTACTCATGGTGTTTTGTGATTGCTATGATCTAACATACCCTTTGTGTGGGTTACTAGGCCTAGAAATCCTTTAATGCATTGAATAATTAACTTAGTTCAATAACTTTAATTAGTCTCCCTAATTTTAAAAAGGGTTTTATCATATATATTCCATCTTCGACCTTCACGGTAGTTGAAGTATTAGTTTCAAGATGGGGAGGATGGTAGTGAACATGTCATTTATTATGTTAGTAAGAACCTCATTGGACCTTTCTTATCCTATAACCATGGTATTAGTTATCCATGAACATTATCCTTTTTGCTTAGAAGTTACACCATTATATCCTAATGTGAAATATAAAGGTCATGACGAATTCTAACCCAATGTTATCTCTCTTGATTATGTGAGTTATCAATGGTAAATTCGCTTATTGGACTTTAATCCTTAAATAAATAAAAAATTAGATTTTGTTACTCCAAAGAGTAATAAATCCTTAGGCCTTTCTGAATTCATGATGGCCTTCGTGATGAATATTTTTTCATTACTTTCACTAAATATTATTGGTATTGAAACATGTTGGTATATTTGTGAACACAAAAATTCTGGTCCTCATCGCTCCCATGATGATCGTCAATGTATTATTCATCAAGCCCCTCGGTACCTCCTTAGTGGATAAAATCATTACCGATGGGGGTTTATACCTTGTTATGATGTTATCCAACCCATGATGGGGTTTTCTTTATAGTTTTATATGTTGATCCAATGCAATTGTTCGAGGGGTTTCTTGTGCTCTTAGTGAAAGAAACCCTTTAATATCTCTGCTATCAACGCGAAAACTATATGCGACTCCCCATAGGAAAACATTGACCTAATTTTATAAATTAATTCATTTAAATTAAAGATGAGGACTAGAATACATACATGGAACTTGCATGATTTAATTTCACTAGTTGGTTTGTCTGCTAAAATCTCAAGAGGACTTAGGGAACCAAACATATCTCCAAATTCCAAATGCACAAGTCAATTTGAATTTGGAAAGTTTTCCATATTTATATGAAACCCCTAATTTTTCCTCCCCACCCCCCATTCAAACTCAATGAACTCTAATTATCATTCCATTTCTGTCATTGAATTTTTAATTCTAATCCCTTCAAAAGGGTATTCTTAAATTTGTTTTCTCTAATACTTCATTCATATGCTCTTTTTCTCGTGAAGAATCAAGGCATGCATCTTAATTAATTTGAATTTATATGCACTTGTTTTGATTTCCTACACACATTCACATTGTGGTATCAGTTGACACATGTGAAAAATATTTATCAATACCACGTAATATTTTCCTTTATGCTTTGAACAAGAGAAGTCATAAGTCCCCTTTTTTCCCTTCCCATCCCATTGTAGCATCAATCCCTATCAATTTTGATACTATATTTTGTACCTCATGTTGGTTTTCAAGGGTTCCCTTGTTCCTTGATTCCAATGGGCCTTCCCCTATCAAATTCAACACATATATTCTAGGGGTTTAGTTATGAGGGTTTTGTACCTTGGGCTTTTTTCCCTTACTGATGGGCTACCTCAAACCAAGCAAGGAGGAAAATCATTTCTATTTGACTTTTTTTTTTCTCATGTGCTCAAATCCAAATGATTATCACACCATTGAGATCGATACACTTGGTCATTGTATGTTCCAGTTGATTGTTCTATATTTTCCAAAATGTATGAGTTGTATCATCCATTAAGAGGGAGTTTCACTTTAGGTATCACCCCAAATTTTCTAGTCACAAAATTTGTTTCCAAATATATTGTTAAATTTTTCATTATTTAGATATCACTCAGTGCTAGTTCTTAGGGATTTCTCTTCTCTCTCGATGCTTGTGGAATTTCCCCTACCAACACCACCACATTGATTCTAGGGGTTAGTCTCCCCATATTGTGTAACTTGGTTTCATATTCCTCCTTAATGAGTCACCACTAACTAAGATGAGAGATCCTTAATTTCTCTCAAACTTAGTATTATCTCACATTCTCTGCTCCAACTCATTATTACACTATTGAGATTTGTACGTGGATTTTAGTGATCTATACTTAGTTGTAGTTCCTTGTGTTTTTCTTGGATCTATACAAAATTTTCTATAGCCCTCAATTTGACATTACCTTTTAATATATCACTTCAAATCTCAATACCCCATCCTATTCAAAAATGTTAATATGGTTTTTAATTTTGTAGAATTTGGTTGAAACCTGTAGAGAGAATCTATCTAGCAACAATTCACATAAAGCTTGCAAAGTTGAGAGAGAGAGAGAGAGAAGTGATGTAGAGAAAGAATAAATAATTTTACCAACCAAATAAGAGAATGGAAAAATAAATGTGATATATTCTACATATTTGAACTATGTTCCATAATAGTTATCTAGAGAGATGTGAAAGCACATTGATGGACTCTTGAGTGAACTACCACCTAGTCCACGTTAACTAGCCATGCGATTATCAATTAACTATATAATCAAAGCAAAGTGAGGGTAAAATCATGCATGAAAATGTGTGGCACCTTCCTAGTGATGATCCCAAGGTAAATGTTCCCTCCTAGTGATGATCCCAAGGTAAGTGCACCCTCCTAGTGATGATCCAGATGAACATGCAACACTTTGTGATAATATTGAGGTTTCCATGCAAGACTCCACTCTGCTAGTCCAACTGAAATACAAATAAGTAATAACTAAAGAGGATGTAGAACCCTCATATAGGGGAGAACATTCTCACCTACAGGAGAATATCTCTAACTGCAGGCACCCTGTGTTAGGGAATAGGGTGGAACCTATTATGAAACATAAAAACAATTCTACAAATAATCAAAGAGGAACAAACAAATTTCAAAGACAAAGGGTGGTGTCTAAACACACTGTTACAACACTTAAGTGGAGCACAATATGATCACAACATCATAATGAATATTGGAGCTTGATATCTCCATATGATATCACTTTTATTGCTTGTTGATAATGATCCAAGGGGTCTACTATTTATAGCCTCAATACATAACTAACTTCCATGAAATCAGGAGGATATTGTCCACATATAACCATCATTTGTTAGAGATGATTATGTCCTATCCACACTATTTATTTTTCTCAACAAGGATTCTCAACCAAACCTTCCATGCATCCAACTCGTATTCAATTTCAAGGTTGTTTGATCCACCACCCAACTATCTTTGACTGTTGGTTGACTGTATTATCGATGATCATATCGAATACTTGACTGACTAATGTAGAGATATGGTCGATTGCTTGATTGAATGTATCCATATCTAGTTCAATCATCTGACTGACTGAATCTAGGAGAAGTTTGATGAACCATCAATTCTTGATGTTCCAACACCTACCCATCAAGACACAATTCTTGATATTCAAGAGGTGAAATTACATCATCATGAAACCCCCCCATAATTGCATCTTCCTGAAGCCAAATCTTCTTATGGATATAGATAAATATAGCCTCATATAATGGTTTAGTGAAGATATCATCAACCTAATCATTTGTTCTACAATATCCAAGAGAGACAACATTCTCATGAACCAACTGTCTCAAATAGTGAGCATGGATATCAATATTATTCATCTTACTATGGGAAACACAATTGTCATCAATATGTATGGAACTTTCATTACCATAGTAGATTGTATTCATAGTCTGAATAGGAATTCCAAGTTCACCTAGAAATTGGCAGATCCATACTTCTTCAGTACTTGCTTGAACGACGCCACAATATTCTACTTTTCTAGTCGACAAGGAGATTTCCTTTTGTTTCTTGCATGGCCACACAAATTATCTAGTGCTAAAGTGAAACACATAGCCAAAAGTGGACTTTTGATCATCATTTTTGCCATCCCAATTGGATTCTATGAAGCTGACTAACAAATATGAAATTCAACAATACTTGATACCAAAACGAGTGGTACCCTTGATATAGAGAATAATTTATTTGAATTATTTCCAATGGCTTTCTCTAGGGTCCAAAATAAACTAGAAAACCACACTAAGAACAAAGGAAATGTCATGTTGAATATGAATAATATAAATAATACTTCCAACCAACTGTCAATAAAGAGAAGAATCGACTATGGGTGTTTGTCAAGTTTTGGTGAGCTTGACTCGAGATTGAAAAGGAGTAGAGAATGGCTTACAATAAACCATCTTAAAACATGTCAAAATATCCATCACATATTTACACTAATAAATGAAAAATCCATCGCATAGTGGTAATACTTGAAGAGCAAAAAAATAATGCAGAGCACCAATATCTATCATGTCAAAGGAGTCGACAAGTTGTTTCTTCAATCTAAGAATGATATCATTATTATTGATAGTAATGATTAGGTCATCTACATATACAATAAAAATCAAAGTGTCTCCATTGGTGTGGAATACGTATGAGTTGTGATCAGATTCATAACATTTGAAACCAATTCAAAGAAGGAAACTATCAATCTTAGCATACCAAGCTCTAGGATATTGCTTTAAACCATAAGGTGACTTCTTGAGTCGATAAACCAAGTTAGCATCTATCACAAAAAAAGTGGTTGTTTCATGAAAATTTCTTCAGATAGGTCTCCATGAAGAAAGGAACTCTTCACATTCATCTGATGGATTTTCCCTCCAAAATGACCAGCAAGGGAAAGAATTAGTTGAAGAGAGTTCATCTTTGAAACATGGGAAAATGTTTCAACACAGTTGATTCCTTCTTGTAGATAAAATCCCTTCACAACTAGGTGATATTTATGTCACTCAAAAACACCTTCAGTGATAAATTTGGTCATGTAGACCCATCGACACTTCACAATGTTCTTTCCTTGCAATAGGAGAAATAATTACCAAGTTTGATTCCTCAAGAAAGAATCAATTTTAGTATGCATAGATTTTTCCCATTCAGGTTTTCCTTGAGCATCCAAGTAGGAAACATGATCATAATTTTCAAGAACATGAGCTATAAACGCAATGATGACATTTTCTTTTTAATTTGAGTTTGTCATTCTGAGGAAACATCCTTGACATCATTTCCAACAACTTCAATTGCATTGGAAACCCATTGGGGTAGACAAGAGACATGTGAACTATTATTTACTACAACAGGTCAATCATAAGTTAGAGAAATTTCATTTGATGGAGAGGGGGGACTAGTAAAAACAAAGATCGATGGACTAGTCGATGCAGAGGTTGGAATTCAAGTTGAAACAACAACATAGTTCAACTATATAGTCGAATGATTGAAAAATAGAATAGGAGAACCAATGTTAGATAAAACATCAAAGGAATCATCCTGCAACAATCCAAAGGAGGAATTCAATAACTTGATTCCAGAAGACTTCTCATAAAATCATACATTTTGTCTGATAATGATTTTATGTTTGAGAGTATCAAATCGTTGATATGATTTCAACTCTTCATATTATCCCATAATGATGCAAGCATGACTCTTTACATCCAACTTATTTCTACAATCATCAAAAATATGAGCACAGAAAACACATCCAAATAGACGGAGGTGGCCAAATGAAGGATTCTTTTTACACCATTGTTCAATTGGAGTCATGGAAGGAACAACTCAATTCGAGATGAGATTGAGAATATAGTTTTCACAATACACTACTCAAACCTAGAAGTGAAGAGGCATATATTTGGCCTGCAAAATACATCTACCCATTTTCACTAATGTTTGATTCTTACATTTTGTGACACCATTTTTTTGAGGTTTGTGAGGAACCGACTGTTGCTAGTCAATACCATATTGAACTAGGTATTTTTCAAAAGGTAATTTACATACTCACCACCATTGTCTAATCTTAGGCACTTGATGGGTCAACCACATTTAATTTCAACAAAGGCTCTAAACTCCTTGAACTTTCAAAGACAAGATTCTTATTCTTCAGAAAATAGAACCATGTGAAATGAGAGAGATCATAAATGAAAGTCAAAATACACCTTGCACCTTCCAGGGAAGGTATATTGATGCAAAAAACATCATTGTGAACTAGCTCCAGTAGGTTTTGTGCTCGGCACACTTTGCCAGAGTAAAAAGGTGTTTGGTGATGTTTTTCAAGAACATGAGATTTATAGACTCCTTCAGGGGGAAACACTTTAGGTAAACCAAAAACCATGTTTTGAGTTTCCATTGACTATAGACTTCAAAACTTCATGTGTTTGAATCATTCATGCCAAGTTTGATTATGTTCATCAGTGTAAGCAATAAAATAATTTGGTTCATTATTTGGTTGAGCCGTGTCACATAATTTATGCATACTTTATTTTGGTTCGAGAAAACCTTCGAAAACAACTGACTTACCTTTCTTCAAATCATGAAAATATAAGTGATGTGGCCAAAATTCCACAATATTACCTTTCTATGTTAGATGAGAAACATACAAGAGATTGGCACTAAGGTTGGCACATGATAAACATCGACAATTCTCCCGTGTCAATAGGTAACATCATTCTGACCATCAATTTCTAGAGAAAAATCATCAGAAACATAAATATTCCTCTCCTTGGATTCATCTAAGGATGTGAGAAAGGAATCATCCTTATACATGTGATGAGTGCACCTAGAGTCGACCACCCATTCATTATGTGTAGAATGAGAAAGCAAGGTGTGAGAAGGTCTGAATTGCAAGGTGAAATTATCAATGGGTTGGAATATAGCTAAAACATCTCGTTCAAGGAGTTTAACCTTCTCCTCTAAATCATCTCCCTTCTTATAACATACTTTCTCCACATGTCCAGTATTTCCATATTAGCAACATGTATTCTTCTTTCAAATTTTTTGGGGTGCAACTATTTGTCCCTTTGGTTTTTGGCCATGGCATCTAGGTTTTTATGTATAGGTATCAAACTGTACTCTTTCCCTATGATCTTAATTAATCTTTCCTTTGTGAAAGTGGGATTGATTTTTACCACCAAGCTTTCCTTATTCAAGTAGTATATGTTGATCAATAATCAAAAGGCCAGATACAACTTCAAAGGTTTAGTTATTTCCATATTCCTTATGTTGTTTCTAGTTGGTGTGGAAAGTAGACATGAACACATATAATGGTGTTCTCAAATTCATCAGAACAAGGTTTATTATTTTTCCATATTTCTTATGATAATTCTTTCCACATACACCGAATTTCAACTATAGTTCCTTTATATGTTCCAAATAGTCCTCTATTCTCTCAAAAGAATGAGGATCGATATAGATTAACTCTTTCAACTATGAAGAACAATGAATTAAAATTCTTCTAGAATTTATGATGGTATTCGATTCCAATGAGGTTAAACTAAATCTCCCATGGCATATAGGTCATGATGACCCTACAAGGTCAACCTTCTTTCCATAAACAATGAACTTTTCTTGATCATTTGTTGGATTTGGAATCACAATATTTGTATACTACTATAGTCCTTTACACTTTAGTAGGGTTTCCATGTATGGTTCCCATACTGCATAATTTGATCCATTTAGAACAACATGATCAATATTGAATCCATCTTTGATATCTAGATAGAAAGTTCTATTTCAATAAGTTCCAATTGGAAAACCATGAACCCCGATTTAATGACACAATTGATTTGATTCAACAAGGTTTCCATATAACAGACAAGGTTTCAAACCATTGGCTCCAATACCATGTTGAGGAATAGAGTGGAACCTGTTATGAAAGAGATAGGCAATTATGCATTTAATCGAAGAGTAACAAAAAAATTATGAAGACTAAGGGTGGTATCTAAAGACATTGTTACAACACTTAAGTAGAGTGCACTGTGACCAAAAAATAAAAATGCATATTGGACCTTGATATTTACATATCATATCACCTTGATGCAGGAGCATCGCTATCGAAATCCAAAAAGGTGGACATGGAATCAGAATCGACACCTCAACACATCGAAGGAGCCAAAACCGACCTTAACTAGCTTGGTAGTGGTGTGGAGATATTTTTTGTTTTCTCTTTAATTAATTAGTTGTCTTTGAATTCGGGCCACCGTTTGAAAGGATGAAACATTTGTAAATCATTTACATGACTATAATGTATTACAGTCATGTAGGATAATTTATGTATTAGTCATTAGGTTGCATTAATTCAATTGAGTAGGTAACCACTTAAATAGAAGGTAATAGGATTTAGATAGAAGGAAGAAGGGAGAGGAAGATTTGGGTCCTTAGATAAGTTTTAGTTTGTGTTTGAAGGAGATAACTACTGTAATTATGTTTTCTTTTGAAATGAATAGAGCAGAGGAAATTGACCCAAATCCACAGTGTTAATATTGTTTACAGTTTGACTCTATTGTTATGTGTTTGTGAATGTATGATGTTCATAGTGAATGAATGAATAAGTGAATGAGTTCAATTGTTTATCTTCTATAAGATTATGCAAGGAGTGCATGCAAAGCACAAGGAGTGCATGTGAATAAGTATTTTTTGACTTAAAATCTCAAAAGAGATATCAGGGAAAATTTTGTATGTAGAGTGTGCATATTGAGAGCAAGGAGTGCGTATAGAAGAAAACTTGTGTTAAAGTTTGAAAGCTCAGGAAGTTGAGCGCAGAGTATGCTAGGAGGATGTCAGAAATTATTTTGAAAAAGACACAGAGTGAAAGTGTGTGCTAGGGATGAGATTTAAGTTTTATTTACCAGAATCTCAAGAGGATTAGTGGTTTTAAGTCTCGAGAGGAAATACTTAGAAAAAATTATAAGTTTTGAAGAGTGGAAGTACTCAAAGGTGGAGCGCAAAAAATTAAAGTTCGAAGAAAGAACAAGTATGGAGGATTGAGTGGGAGAAATCCTTCAGGAAATAATTTTGAAGATTGCACAAGATCGAGGGTCAAGATCCATTCAAGATTAGCCGAAATATTTCAAGCCGTTAGATCTCGGAGAAGTGGTGCATTGGTTAGTTGCGAGGATTTATCAAAATTTCGTAAAACCAAAGGATTTGGAAGAATCAAAGTGAAACTCGTGAACCCTCGAAAAGAGAAATCTCGAAATCATCGGGATCATGCATTGAAATGGGGAACGTGGCAAGATATCATCATTTCACTGACTCGCGAAGTGGAAAGGTCAAAGGGTGGAGTTGTGATAATTCACGAAATGCAAAATCGCAATTTGATCACAGTCGTTGGCTAGAGATCTAGTGTGGTACGTTGATCTGGTCTGAATATTTCACAATTTTGGTTATCGAAAGATTGGGAGAATGGAGGTGAATCGCATCGAGAGTTCCCAATACATGAAATCCCGATGTGCTTGGAAGGATTGGCCCCAGGACATAGAGAAGGGTCATATGGATGAAGGATAAGGAAGGAGCTAGCATGTGCTAGGCCCTTGTCATAATTTTGGGACTCAGAAGTTCAAAGGACAGAGAGTCGATTGACTCATATAGTCGATACATGAAATCACAACACACCTTTTCGGATAAGCGTGTGGTCACAAGGTGTGGTCACATGGAGAAGAATTACACTTAGCACTTGTCCACACGAGTGGATTTTTTCAAAGACCTATGGATTTTTTTATGAGAGGTTCTAGCAGGGAATCGAATATTGTTTCAGTTCATTCTTGAGAATATCCTAGACCGAGAGGTCACGTAGCCCTTGGAGAGGAGGGGGTCTGCACCAAGTGGTATCAGATCCTGAAAAATATTTGAAGTTGAACTCAATGTGTTGGAAACAGTTGAAGCGATGTCACCGAGGGTACGCACAGGACCACCTATAGGAAACTGTGTTGTAGGAAGAGAAGTGAGAGAACTTTGCGCAAGGTTGGAAGCGATGGAAGCAATGAAAATGAGAACATATGTAGTTGGAGATGTTAGTGATGTAGAGAGTGAAGAAATAGAAGTTGAAGAAGCTACATGGGAATATGCGGGCGACGAATGCTTCTTGAAGGTTGTTATGAAGTTGGGAGCTAGAGAAAAGATAGGCATCCCAATGTATGAAGGAAACTTGGATGCCAAAGAGTGGTTGGACTGAATAAGGTCCATGGACAAGTATTTTGACTATGAAGATATCGGCGAAGGAAGGAATGTGAGACATGTTGTCACGCGATTAAAGGGACATGCAACACTATGGTGGGATGAATTGCAAGTAGAAAGGAGGAGAAAAGGCAAACAAAATATAAAGAATTGGGATAGGATGGTAGCCAAACTTAAGGTTAAATTCACACCTAGGGATTATCAGATAGAGTTGTTCGGAAAATTGCAGAACCTGAGATAGAGAGGTATGACAGTGAAAGAGTATACAAAAGAGTTTTATAGGATGAATATTAGGACTGGACAAAGAGAGAAGGATGATGAAAAATTTTCCAAGTATATGAATGGTTTGAGGTATGAAATTCAGGATGAAATTAGCATGATGATTGTGAGGACAATGGAGGATGATTATCTAATTGCACTGAAGGCAAAAGAAAAGTTGGCCAGAAACCATAGTCAACGGAACAAAAGAAGAGGCTTAAATAGAGGTAAGGGAGTTGTCTATGATAAGGAACTGAAATATAAGGATGAGAATGAGAAATCATATGGTATTTTTGAAAGAGGAGGAAGTTCCCAAAGAAGACCATTTGGAGGGAGAAATTATTTTCCTCGAGGAAGAGGAATAAGTAGAGGAGGTGGAGTTAAATGTTATGCCTGTGGAAAGATAGGACATATGTCTTGGGAATGTCCCAAGAGGAAGAGAGAAGGAGGAGGAGAAGAACACATTTCTAAAGCCCAAAATAATGTGGAAGCAGACGCAACAGAAGGAGGACAAAATCTTATGATGAGGAAAGTTATTCTAAAACCAGAGAAAGAAATAGAAGACCCAGTTCAGCGAACGAGGTTGTTCAGGACTGCTTGTAAGATGAAGGAAAAAAATTGTAAGATGATTATAGACAGTGGGAGTACTAATAATTTAGTATCTACAGAAATGGTGGAGAAGTTGAAGCTAGAGACAATTGCACACCCAAGTCCATACAAAGTATCATGGTTGCAGAAAGGACATCAAGTAATGGTAAGTCAACAATGCAAAGTTGAATTTAAAATAGGAGGATATAAATATGAGATTCTGTGTGATGTGATTCCCATGGATGTTTGTCATATTTTGTTGTGGAGACCATGGCAGTTTGATAGGAATGTTATTCATGATGGGAGAAAAAATACTTATACTCTAGAAAAGAATGGTAGAACTCACATGTTACTGCCAATAGAGGAGAAGAAAGAAAAGGAAGAAGCTAGCACAAGAATACTTCTCATGAGTAGGAAGGAACTCTTGAAGGAGATCAAGAAAGATCAAGAAATGCAATTTTTTGTAGTAAGGAAGACAAGAGTTATCCTTACCAATATGTTTGTGGATGATTTACCTGAAGAAATCCAAGAATTGTTGGAGAACTTTACTAACATAGTAGTGGATGAGTTGCCTCATTCATTACCACCTATTAGGATAATTAGCCACCATATTGACTTGATTCCAGGAGCCAGTTTTCTAAATAAAGCAGCATATAGGTTGAAACCTTGAGAGAATGAAGAAGTTAAGAAGCAGGTTCATGAGTTGTTGGATAAAGGTTTAGCCCAGGAAAGTCTAAGCCCATGTGCAGTTCCAACTGTATTGAGTCTAAAGAAGGATGGAGGATGGAGAATGTGTACAGATTCTAGATCTATCAGCAAGATCACCATCAGGTACAGAATTACTTTACCTGGGATGGGTGACTTGATGGATTGTTTGAGCAAAGAAAGTTATTTTTCAAAAATAGACTTGAAGAGTGGATATCATCAGATAAGAGTGAGAGAGGGAGATGAATGGAAAACAACATTCAAGACAAACAAATGTTTGTTTGAATGGATAGTCATGCCATTTGTATTGACAAATGCTCCAAGTACATTTATGAGGATGATGAATGAAGTATTGAAGGACTTCATAGGTAAATTTGTCTTTGTATATCTGGATGATATATTAGTTTTCATCAAAACAGAGGAAGAACATTTAAATCACTTGACATTAGTGATGAGGAGATTGCAGCAATAAAAGTTGTTAATAAACTTGAAGAAAATTTCTTTTATGAATACAGAACTCATATATTTGGGTTTTGTGATCTCTTCAAATGAATTGAAGATGGATATGGAAAAGGTGAAAGAAATCAAAGAATGGTCGTCACCCAGGAGCATATTTGAGGTGAGAAGTTTCCATGGTTTAGCAATATTTTATAGAACGTTTATCATAAATTTTAGTGGTATATGTGAACCCATGATGGACACTATGAAGAAGAAACATAAGTATTTTGATTGGACAGAGGAGGCTGAGAAAAGATTCAGAGTGTTGAAAAAGAGGATAATAGAACAACCACTTATGGTCTTACCAGATTTTGGAAAGACATTTCAGGTGAGGTGTGGTGCAAGTGGAATAGCCATTGGAGCAGTTTTGAGTCAAGATAATAGGCCAGTTGTTTATTTCAGTGAGAAGTTGAATGATGCTAAGGAGAAATATTCTACGTATGACAAGGAATTTTATGCAGTGATTCAAGCTTTGAAAAAATGGAGGCATTATTTAATTCCAAAAGAGTTTGTCTTGTATAGTGATAATCGTTCTTTGCAATTTATTACTAGGTAAGAGAAGTTGAATCAGAGACCTGGTAAGTGGGTAGAATTCATGAAAAATTTTACTTTTGTCATTAAACATATTTCTGGAATTGATAACAAAGTTGAAGATTCTTTGAACAGGAGAAGTTTGGTTATACAAGAATTTCAAGTGAAGACCTTAGGGTTTGAGCACCTTAAGGAAATGTATCAGGAAGATCCATATTTTAACGAGGCTTATGAATCATATGAAAATCCTTTGTTGAGGGATAAAAACTCATGGTCAGAATATTTGATCTAGGATGGATTGTTGTTTAAAGGAATCCAATTGTGCATACCAATATGTTCAATGAGGGATAATTTGTTAAAAGAAAAACATAGTGGAGGTTTAGCCGTACATTCTGGTCATGACAAAACATTTGCGCATTTGAATAGTTTGTATTATTGGACAGGTATGAGGGAAGATGTGAAGAAATTTGTAGACCGATGTAATATTTGTCAACATGCAAAAAGGAAGAGACAAAACACTGGTTTGTATCAGCCATTTCCTATTCCGGAAAGGCCTTGGGATGCAATTAGTATGGATTTTGTATTGGGATTACCTAGAAACCAAAAGGGAAGTGATTCCATATTTTTTTTGGTTGACAGGTTTTCTAAGATGGCACATTTCATACCATTCCAGAAAACAAATGATGCTACACACATAGCCACTTTTTTTTCAAGGAAGTTGTGAGATTACATGGATTTCCCAAAAGCATAGTTTCAGACAAGGGCACTAAGTTCGTGGGACACTTTTGGAGGACTCTATGGAAGAGGCTGGGAACTAACTTATCTTTTAGTTCAGCATATCACCCTCAGACAGACGAACAGACTGAAGTGGTGAACATGAGTCTGGGAAATTTGTTAAGGAGTTTAGTCATTGAACAAGGTCGTCAGTGGGATTAGATTCTGGTACATGTAGAATTTACATTTAACAATTCAGTTAATAGGAGCACTGGGGAAAGTCCATTCGAGATAGTATATGGAAGATAGTTGAGAGGGGTTGCAGAATTGAGAGAATTGAAACAATATGAATTCAGGAGCATTGGAGCAGAAGATTTTGCTACAGAAATGCAAAGACTTCATGATCAAGTTAAGAGGCAGATGCAGGATAGTAATCAAAAGTATAAGGACAAAGTTGATTAGAAAATATGGGAAGTTCAATTTGAAGTGGGAGATGAAGTTTTTTCTCATTTGAGGAAGGAGAGTTTTCCAAGAGGAACATATAATAAGTTGAAGATGAATAAGCTAGGACCATGCAAGATCCTTAAGAAATTTGCAAAAAATGCATATGAGATAGAGTTGCCAGACAATGTTGGGATATCACCGATATTCAATGTTGCATATTTGTATCCTTATAACAGAGATGACATAGGAGAATTGGATGATAAAGAAGACATTTCGTGGGAATAATAGATGCCTATAGTAGAAAAACCTCAAATGGAGAAAATTTTACAGCAGAGAGTTGGAAGGAAAACTAGAAGAAAGATGTATCATGAATATTTGGTAAAATGGAAGGATCAGCCAGTAGAAGATTCAAGTTGGGTAATTGAACCTAATATTTTGAAGCATGGAAAAATAGTGCAAGAGCTCATGGACAGAAGTCCATGAATATTTTGGCCAGAGGAGTATGATGCAGGCACATTGCTATCGAAATCCAAAAAGGTGGACGTGGAATCAGAATCGACACCTCAACACATCGAAGGAGCCAAAACCAACCTTAACTAGCTTGGTAGCAGTGTGGAGATATTTTTTATTTTCTCGTTAATTAATTAGTTCTCTGTAAATTCGGGCCATCGTTTGAAAGGACAAAACATTTGTAAATCCTTTACATGACTGTAATGTATTACAGGTGTAGGATAATTGTCGTATTAGTCATTAGGTTGCATTAATTCAATTGAGTAGATAACCTCTTGAATAGAAGGTAATAGGATTTAGATAGAAGGAATAAAAGAGAGGAAGATATGGGTCCTTAGATAAGTTTTAGTTTGTGTCTGAAGGAAATAACTACTATAATTTGTTTTCTTCTAAAATGAATAGAGTAGAGGAAATTGACCCAAATCCACAGTGTTAATATTGTTTATAGTTTGACTCTATTGTTATGTCTTTGTGAATGTATGATGTTCATAGTGAATGAATGAATAAGTGAATGAGTTCAATTGTTTCTCTTCTGTAAGATTATGCAAGGAGTGCATGCAGAGCACAAGGAGTGTGTGTGAAGAAGTCTTTTTCGACTTAAAATCTCAGAAGAGATAGCAGGGAAAATTCCATATGCAGAGTGTGCATATTGAGCACAAGGAGCGAGTATAGAAGAAAACTTGTGTTAAATATTGAAATCTCAGGAAGTTTAGCACAGAGTATGCCAGGAGGGCATAAAAAATTCTTTTGAAAAATACACAGAGTGCAAGTGTGTGCTAGGGATGATATTTAAGTTTTATTTACCAGAAGCTCAGGAGGAGTAGTGGTTTTAAGTCTCGAGAGGAAATACTAAGAAAAATTTCTAATTTTTGAAGAGTTGAAGTGCTCAAAGGTGGAGCGCAGAAAATTGAAGTTCGAAGAAAGAATAAGTATGGACGATTGAGCGGGAGAAATCCTTCAGGAAAGAATTTTGAATAATATATAAGATCGAGGGTCAAGATCCATTCAAGAGGAGTCAAAATCTTTCAATTATTTATATCTCGGAGAAGTGGTGCACTGGTTAGTTGCGAGGAGTTATCAAAATTTCACAAAACCAAAGGATTTGGAAGAAGCAAAGTGAAATTCGTGAACCCCCGAAAAGAGAAATCCCAAAATCATCGGGACCATTCATTGAAATGGGACATGTGTTAAGAGATAAGCATTTCACTGACTCGTAGAGTGGAAAGGTCAAATGATGGAGTTGTGAGAATTCACAAAAAACAAAATTTTGATTTGATCGCAGTTGTTGGCTAGAGAGCTAGTGTGGACTGTTGATTTGATTTGAATATTTCGAAATTTCGATTTTTAGAAGATCAGAAGAACAAAGGTGAATCGCATCCAGAGTTCCTGATACATGAAATCATGACGCGCTTGGAAGTATTGGCCCCGGGTCATAGCGAAGGGTCATATGGATGAAGGATAAGGGAGGAGCTAGCATGCACTAGGCCCTTGTCAAAATTTTGGGACTCGACAGTTCAAAGGAATGAGAGTTGGTTGAATCATATAGCCAATACGCGAAACTGTGACACACCTTTTCGGATAAGCATGTGCTCACAAGGTTTGGTCATGCGGAGAAGACTTATGATTAGCGATTGTGTACGCAAGTGGAGTTTTTCAAAGACCTGTGGATTGTTTTCTGAGAGGTTCCAGCAGGGAATCAAAGACTATTTCAGTTTGGTCTTGAGAAGATCCTAGAATGGGAGGTCATGCAACCCTTGGAGAGGAGGGAGGTCTTCACCATACTTCGATCACTTGTTGATAATGAACCAAGGGATATGTTATTTATATCCTCAATTTGTAACCAACTTTCATGAAATCGAGAATATCTTATGCACATACAATTGTCAGTTATTAGAGTTGAACCTATCAAATTTGAATTTTTGAGTAGGATCGACAAGGATTCTCAAACTGAATGCCCATGTGTCCAACTCGTAGTCAATTTCTAGGTTGGTCGATCCACCACCTGACTATCTTTGATTACTACTTGATTTTATGACCAATAGGAATGTCAACTACTTGACTGAATAATGTAAATATATGATCAATCACCCAACTAACTATATCCAGATGTAGGTAGGTCACCCGAATGACTGAATCTAGGAGAAGTGTGATGAAACATCAATGCTTGATGTTCCAACACCTTCAACATAGACTAATAAACCTAGGAAAAGGAATACTAGGTGGGTGTGTAATATCTCCAACACCCCCACTAAACACTATTAGGGAGTAAATGAAGAATGGGTCCCAACAAGAAGCCATGTCAAGTACCCATTTTACAAGGCATATAATGAATGACCACTGAAAAATAAGAAAGAGAGAAAGTGTCATGGGAAATTCCCCCCCTAAAATTGCAATGATAAAAAATAAAGACAACTTATAGGCAACTGTGTCCTTCACTCGAAGATGGTCACGCAAAAACTAGAATTTCTACTAAGTTAAATTCTTGGTGAAGATGTCGATAGTCTATTTAGAGGAAGGATAGTACTTCAAGTCGATGATCCCATTATGAACCAACTCTCTAATGTAATGGATGTGGATATTGATGTGTTTTTTTCTCTTCCACTACATAGGGTCTCTGTAGATTTCCAATGTGCTCTAATTGTCCCACCAAATGATAGTCAAACGGTGGAAATTGATACCGATCTTAGTGAGGAATTTTTTTATCCAAAGTTCCTTAATGGTAATGTTTACCATGCCTATATATGTGGCCTCTTCTAATGATAAAGAAATTATTGATTTCTTTTTACTCAACCAACATATGGGGCCAGATCCCAAACTAAGAATGTACATGTTGTGAATGTCACAACAAATGGAGACTTGCTTGGAGAACCAATTATCTCTTCTTTAGATAGACCTCCATAATAGATACATCCAATATTTATAAATTCTGAAAATTTAACATTTCATCTCATATCATGGACCCCACATCACTTGCTCTTATTGAAAATGAGAAGGTAACACAACTAAATGATCTTCGGGATAATTTTTGTGAGATAATCAGAGATGAGATTAGTTATTTAAATTCAGGAATTTGGGAGGAGATGTACACAAATAATAAAAAATCCCGAATTCTTATAGATTGATGTGTGTTCCTCATCTCTTTGTTTCTGGCATTGCTTCAGTCCCAACGAGCATCCATATCCCTAACGAATTTTCCTTGGTATCATACAAGCATAGCCCCAATTCCAACAAGCGTCCATAGCCCCAATGGTTTTACTTGTACATACCACACAATCATTGGTGTTTTCAACTTCCTACTTGTTAATATTTTAGTTTCACCCCTTATATTTGTAATATATGTAGCAATTCTACTTAATGGGTTTCTAGAAAGTGGGATGATACAAGAGTTGTTATGATATGTTAGCCCCAGTCAGTATTTCATCCTCATGGTTACTTTCCAATAATATTTCTTGATAAGATTTTCTTTCATGTATGGAAGGGAAGTCTCACAAATATTATCTAGTAGACATTCCAAGATGTTACATGTTCTTTGGCTTGTAGTATCATGATTTGAGTATTAGAGTGGTCACACATATAACAATGCTAAAATATTCAAGAATACTGAGAATGGGAGGGGGTGAATTAATACAGAGTTATTTAAAAAAAATTAACCTTCAAGTATGAAATAAACATTAACCATTAATCATGTCATTCATCATCACATAAAATAATACACATTGCACACAGATTTTTATGTGGAAACCCAACTGGGAGAAAACCGCGAAAACGTTTCTTAATTAGTTTCAAATTTTTACAAGCACCGACTTGAATGAAGCAACCACTCTCTAAGTTTTCCAAAAACCACTGTAAGGAGACACCAATCCCCTTGGAATATTTTAAATGATGATATAGGATCAAATCAAACTTCAAATACAATCACAAAATCACTTCTTAAATCTGTATGCAAAATCGCTCAGAATTGTACCTCAAATCTACAAACTTGTAAGATTTACCACAAGCTCAATTTTCCATTTCTAATTCTGGAACTTGGACCTAAAATATTATGAGATGTTCTCATTCTAATGAAATAAGTGAAATTCAATTTGGACCTACCAATATTAGTATCTAATTGTTTTATCTCAAACACTTGTTTGGGACTAGTTTATGGATTAGTCACAAACCCTAACTTCCAACAAGTATAAATCTGTGACTATGATGAATCAAGATTTGAAACTTGTACCCAATATTATTTGATATATTATCTAAAATTCCTTCAATTTTGTATCCTTGAATCTCCCCCCAAAAAAAATTACAACAAAAATTACAAGATGAATGTTTTTGAAGAAGAAAACACTAATTTTAAAGCCTCAACTTCCACTGAGTATATGTTGGCATAGGGGAAGACTCAAGGTTCATCTCCAAGAGCACACCAACAATCCCTAACTATTGGCCCTTTCAGAAACACCTGCGAGGAAGATGCAGTCTCACTCAAAGTAGCTATGGGGGGTTGAAGGACACATATGTCTACAACCAAGGGAATACAAAGTGGATCCAATACAATAACAACACAACATCTAGATGTCAGTTATCAACTTATTCCTACCTCACACATTTATCTATCAGATCTAACACAGTAATGGAGTAACAGTATGTCAAAACAAGATAACACCACATCAATCACACACAACACCAAGATATTCTTGGTTCACTCTCTCCCTAGGGCTACATCCACAGAACTGTGCTTTATAATATATTAAGATGAAAGCATACAGTTCTTATTTGCGCTCTTAGCTAGTAGATCTTCTCTCTTTCTCTCTTCTCCCCGTCTTCCCTCCCTGCACACCCAGTTGTAGGGTTGATCTTCGTACCCAACTAAATATCTTAAAACATAGACTTCCCTCACTGCTCAATGATTCCCTCTCTCGCTACAATAATCACTCATAACAATAACAAAACTTGGGACTCTTCACCGACCCTCTTTCCTCATCTAGGTTCTTATTTATGCATTACAATGACTCACCGACAACCTTAGGCTGAAACCTAAGTGTCAAAACCCTAGATACCAAAACCCTATGTGTCTAAAACCCTAGGTCAACTTGACCTACGTTTCAGGGCTTCGCTAGCCTATCTTTCCTTCCTTCTCGCGCGGTGCTCCAAAGAATCCAACGGTGGATTTTTCTGCTTGCTGAGTTATCCATGATCCATTTTCCTTCCTGGTATGTCATCCTCAATCTCCTCATCCAACAAATTTATTTCTCTTACTTCACTCCATCTCTTCTTCTCACTTCGACCCAGTATCAGTCACTGTGTCTTCCGCGCAGTTCGCATTTTGTATTTTCTACCATAATCTTCACTTACTTCCATACCCAAGGGCCAATAGGCCCCCAAAACTCACATGTGACTCATACCAAGGCACTTCAGACCTGAACCTTCTATTTTTCTTCGACTTCAGGCTGCACGGAGTAGCCTATGCTTTATGCTCTCTCTTCCCCCACTGTGTGCAGATTGTCTTTTCTGTGTCTGGTACCCAGTTTCAACTACACCTGGTACCTGGACCTTTCCTCTTTTTCTCTTAATGATGGTTACAAGGTAGTTGGTTGTCAAAGTATAGTTTCAACCGGCTCCCGTTCACCAAACATTCCTTCCAATATCCATTCAAGGTCTTTAATTTTGTAGCTCCTCCTTCCGTGACATATACAACCTCATATTGCCCCAACCAATGTGTTTTGAACTTTCCTGGATGCTTCATGAATTTTTTGTCATATATCAGTACCAAATCACCTTGCTTAAATGCCTTCTTCTTGACGTGTCTGTCATGGTAGACCTTTTCTCTTTCCTTCTATACCTGCTGATGGAATCTTGCAATAAATATGTCTTCTTCTAGTTCAACCAACTGCTTGAGCCTCTCTTGAACTGTGCCAGTGTCATCCATATCTGTAAAGGTTGTGATTCTTAAGCTTGGGACCAAATACTCCATCAAGACAACTGCTTCGATACCATAAACCAACTTAAAGGGGGTCTTCATTGTTAGCTTCTTGGAAGCGGTTCTATAGGCCCATAGCACTGTCGGTACTCTTAAATCTGAGTCATCCCTGTTCACACTGCAAATATTTGTCAGTGTTGTCTCCAAGATCTTATTGAATGCTTCGACTATCCCATTTGCTTGTGGATGGTAGGGTGTTCTCTTATGATGATGGACTGAAAATTCCTTAGTCAAGGCTTAAACGGTCTTATTGATGAAATTTGTGCCTTGATCACTCATAAGGATCTTCGGTCATCCAAACCTAGTTAAGATGTCAACAAATATGAAGCGTGTAGTTGTAGTTGCACTATAGTCCTTAACTACTCTTTCTTCGCCCCATCTAGTCAAGTACTATGTCGCAGTTACTATGTAACTTGCTACTATTCGCTTCCCTGGTGGGTTTATAGGTCTCATGAAATCAATGGCCCATTTCTCAAATTCTTGTAGGGTCAGTTGCATTGCTAAAGGGATTTCATCTCTTCTGGACGGTTTACCAACTCTTTGGCATACATCACAGGCTCTGTAATATTCCTTAGCATCTTTGTGTAAGGTAGGCCACCAGAGGCCAGCTCTAAGAACCTTATGTGTTTTTTCTTTTCCTGTGTAGTGTCCTCCTACGATGCCTTCATGAGCTTCTGCTAAAATCAGTGGTCGTTCTGCTTCCATAACACATCTTCTGAGGATCTCATCTAGTCCCATTTTATATAGTTGTTCGGCTATAAGTGAAAAGTCCAGAGCACGCACTACCAATTGTTTCTTCTAGGTGATTGTATATTCACTAGGTGCCATTCTTGTTGTCAGGAACTGGACTATCTCGACGAAGTGGTCATCAATATTTCTAATGGCCAGTAACTATGCATCTGGAAGTGTATCCTCCATACTAGTAGGTTCCTCTCCATGTTCCAATATTGATAAGTGGTTAGGTCCTTTGTTCATTCTCCCTAGATTAACCACGATCTCAAAATCATATTCGTGAAATAGCAGAAGCCATCTACATATTCTTCCCCCCAACATTGTCTTGTTGACTATGTATTTTAGCAGAGAGCGATCAGTAAACATTTTAAAGTGTCCTCCCAACAAGTAGTGGTGAAACTTCTGCAGCACATACACCATGGCTAACCCTTCTCTCTCAGTGGTGGTGTACCTAATCTCAGTTGTTGATATCTTCCTTCTAGCAAAGGCTAATAGGTGGTCAATGTCTCCAGCTCTCGGTTGTGCTAACACATCTCCTAATGCAATAGAAGATGCATCGACATGAACATGAAATTGCTTGCTCCACTCTGGGAAAACCAGGATAGGCGTAGTAACCATTCTTTGTTTCAATATGTTGAAGCTCTGTTGGCATTCTTTTGTCCAATGAAATTAACAGTCTTTCTTCAAAATCTTCTCCATGGGTGTTGTGATCTATGGATATCCTTTAATGAACTTCCTATAGTATCCAGTGTGTCCCAGTGCAGTGCGCAGCTATTTGACTGAAGTAGGAGGGGGAAAATCAACTATAATGGCAATCTTAGATGGGTCTACCAGCATTCCCTGCTTACACACAATATGAAATAACAACACTCCAAAGGGTGAAAATAAGATGCACTTCTTCAAGTTCAAGGCAATCTGACACTACCTACACTTATCCAACATTAGTCTTAAACATTCAATATGATTTTGTAATAAGCTAAAAGCAGTCCAATCATCAAAATATGCTTCCAGAAATTTATGTAAAAACTCCTTGAATGCTTCGACCACCACCCTGGAAAAGATGGTTGGGGCATTCTTCAATCCAAATGGCATCACTTTATACTGGTGGTATCCCCATTCTATTGCAAAAGTGGTATTATGGTTATCTTCCTTGGCAATCTGGATTTGATGGTATCCTAAAAATCCATCTGTAAAAGAATATACCTCATGTCCTCCTACATTATCTAACACTTTGTCAGTAAATGGTGTAGGGAATGGGTCATGCAAATAGGCATCATTCAACTTCCTAAGATATACACACATTTTGATCTCTCCGGTATTATTATCCTGCACTGCCATAGGGCTAATCCACTCTGACTCTTCAATAGGTTCTATGATTCTTTCTTCCAACATTCTGTCAAGTTCAATCTTCACTTTCTCCTTATATTTAGGGTTCAATCTGTAGAGTCTCTATTTGACTGGCCTTGCATCTGGTTTCAAAGGGATCATCATCTTTCCCATGGGCCCTTTAATGCCCTTCATATCAGTGAACTTGTTTGGAAACAAGTCCTGATATTCATGCAGTAACTCTGTGATCTTGTCAATAGTGGAAGCATCCCAATAATCTCCAAAATTTGTAAGCTTCGGTGTTTGATCTGTTCCAATATTGACTTTTTTTACTTTAATTGGTTGTCCAATGAATGGTAGCTCAATTCTCGGTCCTTCTATGTCTCTTTGGCCTTCTGTTTTGGTGATGTTCACCTTCCTAGGATCATCGTCTTCGTTAGCAATGATATTGTAACAGCCTTGTAGTTTCTGGAGAGGCGCAATCCATTCATCCTCTTCTTGTTCCAAAGGGAGACTAGGTGCCTCCTAAAATACTTTATGTCTTACAATCTGTAATGCTTGATCCACTGTAGGATATTGGCTTTCAAATAAAAAGGTAGTTGCAAATTTCTGAGTCATACCTTCCCAATCTGTAGTGATGAGGCGTAGTTCTGCTTGAAGATACCAGTTGATAGGGGTTGTGTCCAGTGTGTTGATGAATTTGTGCACCCACTTCTCTTGAGGAATGTTGCTCCAGGATTCTTTGCAACTTCTCACATGGTCCTTCAGACAACTTCGACCTGTGTACCTAACTTCCCAGCCTTCTACTTGCTTTGAAAACCGCGTTGTCATCAAAGTGTGACATTGTACCCAGTCTGTAATGTTGTTTTTGTGTCTCCCCCACCATCTTGCTGGAATTGCTTTCAAGGCCTCATCCATTGCCAACAATCTTTGGTGTGTTGGTACAATTTATTCAAAGTCCAACAAGAATTCTTCTAAATGATTTAGACCATCAAAGGTGGGAATGTTACTTACTGTTGTGTCGATCCAGCGAACTTCTTTGGTTAATCTAGCACATCTCCTTCTAGATACTTCATACATTTTGTTCTGCCAGTTCTCCAGTGCTTCTTATGAATCTGATGAACATGCGTTGTCACTTCGCCAACTTAAGTTCCCATCCACTGTAGGATTAATGTAATCTTGTTGTCTGTCCATTAATTTGTATATGTTTTCTAGTTCATATGTGAGATCTTCTTCTCTGATGGGTTGTGTGTATCTCTGACCTTCATTGGGATCCAAAGGTGCAATGAACCTAAGGCCATATGATGCAGTGAGTACACAACCGTACCCCCGATCGTACACTCCTGCTCTAAGGATCGTTCTTTTCCTTCTTCTGCTGAGCCGAAGCAGCTCTTTAGATTCCCTCAGGAATCACTATCAAAACATGACCCAATCCACAGGTCCTTCGTTCACCTACACGGCCTCTGCACCTGACCGTGACCAATTTCCCCACAGGAAACTCTTGTCGGGCATCGGGGTTTCGGACCTTCCGCAGTCGCAAACCTCTATCCACGTGAATCCCCGATCCCCGAATTACCGATGAGCTCTTGGCTCCTATGCGCTAGCCCTCCTGCTAAGCTTACATCATATGACCACTTCTCCCGTGTTCGTGGCCTTACCTCCCTCGCGGCCTTGCAACCTCGCCGGTTGAACCGTCAAGTTTCACCTTCCTATTCCGCGAGTTCCCAAGATCCACGGTCCCACCTTATGCTCTACCATGGTTCCTCGCGAACCTCAGCTCCTCGGCCCTTCGTGACTCGATGCCCGCACGAATCTCGGATCCTCGGCACTTCGCGACTCGCGAAGCCTTACGCCAATATTTCAGGACTCCTCTCTGCGAGGTCCCAAGGCTTTGTGCCACCTGTCTTCCACTCACCTCAATGGCCCCACTTCTTGTGGTTTTGCAACTCGCGACTTCCGCGTCCAAACCTTCGAGTCTTTTCTCGCGAAGTCCCAATACGCGATCCCATGTGCGGATCCAACGGTCCTCTACAACCCGAATCCAACGGCTATTCTTCTCCTCACTCCTCGCGTCCTTATGACTCGGAGTACCCAATGTTTGGGCTTTCACTCACGAAATCCCGAGTTCACGAGATCCTTAGATCTCCGACACGCGTCTCCTATCAACGGGCAGCTCCGATCTTCTCGCGCCCTCTTCGCTACCTCGTGTCCTCGCTCCTCGCGACTCTGGATGCCAAGCTCTCAGCTCTTCTACTCACGAGTTCTGAGTTCGCGAGATTACCAATCTCTACCACCTGTCCTCTGCAAATGGACGGCTCTGATCCTTGTCGGGACTTCTCTCTTCCCATCTACGAGGGCTTAACTTCCTCGCATCTTCTACAGATCCGACGATGGTCGGGTATCTGCTCTAGATCTGATGGCTCAAATATTCCTTCCCATGCGCCCTTCTGACGCTGCCTCCTGGGCACGAATCCATGGCCCAGATTCTCTCGGCTGATCCAATGGCCGATGTCACTCCTTTGGCTACTTAAACTCTACGTGACTTTCCCCGATCTAACGGCTGTCGGGATTTTCGAGTGAGATCCGACGACTCTCAGTCTCCTCCTCCTGAGCTTCCGCTGGACGTGAACTCCTCAACGGTCCAGATCTGCTTTGTTGTCGATCCGACGGCTAGCGCTACTCCTCCTGAGCTTCTTGCTCTTCTTTCTGCCTTGGGATAAATTCACTCTTTCAAAGGTCTCGGCCTTTGTTGTCTTTCTCTTCTGCGAGCTCCTTGACTTCAAGCCTCGTCACGCATATGAAACGTTGCCCTTCCTGAGCTTGTTCTACTCGAATCCTTAAAGGATTTTGACGTCTTCTCTCCTGCAGAGTCTCCACGTGCACACAATGTGCTATCTCTTATGAGCTTTCACCACTACTCAGACCCCTTGGGGGATTTCGTCTTTCTTCCTTCTCCCACAAACGGAGAACGAACTGGATGCCCTCCTAGCTATCCTTCTGCTCAAGCCTCCTCTTGAATGCTTCTCGGTATTCAACTACCTGATGAAGGTCCCTCAGTGGACTCTTCCTTCAACTCCAGAACTCAAAGAGTTCTTTGCTCTCCTGTACCTGCTTGCTCGCTTTCTCGACACCCTCCTGGTGGAGTATCTTCTCCATAGAACGTTCAATGGTTCTGGGTTCCCTCTGTGCACCCTTTGCACCCGCTCAATGCCCTCCTGGCAGAGCTCTCAGAATCCTCAGTGATTCTGGTCTTCTCCAAACTCACAACCGAGTTCTTTCTTCAACACCCTCGTGCTTACGCTCAATGCCCACTTGGCAGAGCTCTTACAGAATACTCAGTGATTCTGTCTGCAACTGTGTCTCAGATACACAGCTCTACCTCCAAGGTATTCAGCAACCTTGAGGTCTTCTTTCCGAGTCGATGATTTCAGTCCTATGCCTCAGCGCGTCTTTGTCTGACTCCGCAGAGTTCAGAAGTGCACTCATGCACTGGTATTCAGAGACCGTAGCACTCTGTCACACCCTCATGGCATGAAACCTCAAATACCTTCTCCTAAAATAAAAAACAACTCTTGCAGAATGCATCCAAATAACATACATTCACAGCATATTCAAAGAACACATACAGACATGCATATAAGACAGAATAATGCAGGAAAAATTGCTCTGTTATATTAAAATGGCAAATGTATTTTACAAAGGTGTTCCTCGAGCTCTCCCGGCTCTTATCTCCTCTATCTGACTCACTCAAAATGAGATATCAAAATCTCTTTTACATGAGGCAGCTCAATCGAGCGCTTCCCTCCAAACTTCAGCTACCCTAATAAATTACATTTAAGGGTTGTCTAGTCTGCTATCCAGAACTAGATCTCAGCCATCTAATCATTAATGGCCGAACTACCTAATGCCTGCTTAAAGGCACGGCTCTCATGGCTCACCAGCCTAAGCATTAAATTACATTCAATTCAAATTTAAATGAGGACTGCACCTCTCTTTTAGCGTGTGATTTGAATTTGCTGGCGTGGCTGGCTAGCTGGCTGCATGGAGAGATGCTCCTGCATCATACTCCATAGCTGCAAAATTCATGAGCTCCTTCTCATGAGCTTCCCCTCTGAGCTGTTGGAAATCCTCCTGGATCCTAGATAAGTCTTTGGAGCTGTTCACCCCCTCCCTTCTACTGCTGCTGCTGTTGCTTCTGCTGCGCTGTTGCTTCTTCTTTCCTTTTGCCCAGCTGCTCCCTGCTGGCAGTGTCTTCTGACTTCAACATCAGCTCCCTGATGTCTTTTATCACCTCATCCAGCTGCTCCAGTGGCTGGTCCTATTGTTGTAGTCTCCCCAGCTGCAAAAATTTTTGGCCATTGAGCAGATCACCATGATCTCCCATGCCATCTTCTTCATCAGGTTCCAACTTTACCTGTTGGATGTGCATGCCCTGCACTTTTACCCTTTCCTCCAGGGTTTCAATTTGATTCCACAGATCAACAAAACATATGTTGTCTGCCTCTTCTTCTTCTGCTTCTGCAACCTCCCATGTTGCAGTCTTTTCAGCTTCTTGGCTAAAAATGTTGAGCCATTCCTCTGAATGCTCATCATCTCCTTCGTCTTCTCCTTTCGCTGTCAGCTCCAATGCTACAGCTCTTTCGGCTTCCTGGCTGAAAGTAATGAGCCATTCCTCAGAATGCTCATCTTCTCCATCTTCTGCTGCAAACTCCCCTATTGCAGTCTCTTCAACTTCAGTGTTGAATGCGTTGAGCCATTCCACCGAATGCTCATTCTCTTCTTTCATTTATGCTTCTTCTTCTGCTATCAGCTTCAGTGCTACAGCTTCTTCTCTTTCAACTCCCTGACTGAAATCATCGAGTCGTTCCTCAGAACGCTCTTCTCTTCTTTTCTTTTCTACTTGGGAATTCTGCACCATCTGCACCAATTCTTCTTCTTCGACAGTCATCATCAGCGGTGACTATTCTTCTGTTGCTGTTGCACCTGCAATACAACTTCTTGCTTCCTCTTGGGTAAATGGTAGGAATATTGAAATTCCCCCAATCATCACACAGCTCAAATCCTCCTCTGTCAGATGCATATGCTTCTCTCCTTGCGAGCTCACCTGCTCTGCCAGCTCCTTTGGTTGATTCCAACTCACTTCTGAGTTTATGAGACCCACAGATAGTCTCATCTGCTCATCCCTTCCCACCTGGCAATATGGGATGTCTCTGCTGCCCTCCCGACAGACTATGAGATCAACCGATCCCATCTTCATCAGCAACCCCTGCTGAATTGAACTCTCCTCTGAGTCCATGAGACTTTCAGATAGTCTCAAATATTCATCTCTGAACACCTGGCAGTTCAATATGCTTCCGCTGCCCTCCTGGCAGTCTTTGAGATCCCTCAGCGATCTCTTATCATTGCCCAACTGGCAATGTAAAATTTTATGGCTGCCCTCATGACAGTCCGTGAGATCCTCAGCTGATCTCAACTCGTTGCCTTCATGGCAAACCAGAATTTCCTCTTCTCTGCCCTCCTGGCAGTTCTTGAGATCATCAGCTGATCTCATCTCTATTCCCTGGCCCATCTAGCTATTTGGAAACCTTCCACTGCCCTCCTGGTAATCTATGAGATCCTCAGACGATCCCAATTTATCTTCTTCATCATCCCAATCATCGAGACCCTTTCCAGTCTCTGGCCAATAGTGATCAATCATCTCTTCCTCTGTAGCCTTGAGGTTTTCAGCATACCTCAACCATTTTCTCAACATCCTGCACTGTCTTATGACCATCAGCTCTCTGACTAGCCATTTCACCTTTGGCTTCCTCATGGGCCATTTATAAACCCATCTTGGCTTTTTACCCTGCCGCATATTCATTTCGAGCTCCTCCATTTCTCGCTTTATGTCAGCGAGCTCTCTATCCATTTCTGTTGTGCTCATCATCATTGAGCTCTTCATTTCAGTATGTTTATGGCCTTCAGTATCCATATTATTGTTTCTATCTGCCTCCTTGGGAAACCTACTGCTGTCACTCCTGCAATCCTAAGTGCTCAGCTTCATCCTTCTACAGTCTCCCTAACTGTCTTCTCGACTGCTGTCTACCTACAAACAATCGTTAAAGAGTCCTCCAGTGCTCTGTCTTCTTCCTGCCCTTCTGTCGGAAATATACAAACAGACTTCAATTCCTCATCCTCCTCCTCGCCTGAAATATACAGACGAGATATCAGCTCTGATACCACTTGATGCAATGAGTACACGACCGTACCCCCGATCGCACACTCCTGCTCTCAGGATCGTTCTTTTCCTTCTTCTGCTGAGCTGAAGCGGCTCTTTATATTCCCTCGGGAATCACTATCAAAACATGACCCAATCCACAGGTCCTTCGTTCACCTGCACGGCCTCTACACCTGACCGTGACTAATTTCCCCACAGGAAACTTTTTTCGGGCGTCGGGGTTTCGGACCTTCCGCGGTCGCTAACCTCTGTCCATGTGAATCCCCGATCCTCGAATTACCAATGAGCTCTCGGCTCCTATGCACTAGCCCTCCTACTAAGATTCCATCATATGACCACTTCTCCTGTGTTCGTGGTCTTACCTCCCTTGCGGCCTCGCAACCTCGCCCGTTGAACTGTCGAGTTTCACCTTCCTATTCCGTGAGTTCCCGAGATCCGTAGTCCCACCTTATGCTCTGCCATGCATCCTCGCCAACCTCAGCTCCTCGTCCCTTCGTGACTCGGCACCCGCATGAATCTCGGATCCTCGACACTTCACGACTCGTGAAGCCTTATGCCAATATTTCGGGACTCCTCGCTACGAGGTCACGGGGCTTCATGCCACCTGTCTTCCACTCACCTCGGTGGTCCCACTTCTCGCAGTTTCGCAACTCGCGACTTCCGCGTCCAAACCTTCGAGTCTTTTCTCACGAATTCCTGATATGCGATCCCACGTGCGGATCCAACGGTCCTCTACAACCCAGATCCAACGGCTATTCTTCTCCTCGCTCCTTGTGTCCTCGTGACTCGGAGTACCCAATGTTTGGGCTTTCACTCACAAAATCCTGAGTTCACGAAATCCTTAGATCTCCGACACGCATCTCCTGTCAATAGGTGGCTCCAATCTTCTAGCGCCCTCTTCGCTACCTCGTGTCCTCGCTCCTTGCGACAATAGATGCTAAGCTCTCAGCCCTTATACTCACGAGTTCCAAGTTCGCGAGATCACCAATCTCTGCCACCTATCCTCTGCAAATGGACGGCTCCGATCCTTGTCGGGACTTCTCTCTTCCCATCTACGAGGGCTTAACTTCCTCGCAGCTTCTACAGATCCGACGGCGGTCGGGTATCTGCTCCAGATCTGATGGCTCAGATCTTCCTTCCCATGCACCCTTCCGACGCTGCCTCCTAGGCATGAATCCATGGTCCAGATTCTCTCGGCTGATCCAATGGTCGATGTCGCTCCTCTGGCTACTTAAACTCTGCGCGACTTTCCCCGATCTAATGGCTGTCAAGATTTCTAAGTGATATCCGACGACTCTCGGTCTCCTCCTCCTGAGCTTCCACTGGATGTGAACTCCTCAACGGTCCAGATCTGCTTTGTTGTCGATACGACAGCCAGCGCTACTCCTCCTGAGCTTCTTGCGCTTCTTTCTACCTTGGGAGAAATTCACTCTTTCAAAGGTCTTGGCCTTTGTTGTCTTTCTCTTCTGCAAGCTCCTTGACTTCGAGCCTCACCGCGCATATGAAACCCTGCCCTTCCTGAGCTTGTTCTTCTCGAATCCTTAAAGGATTTTGACGTCTTCTCTCCTGCAGAGTCTCCACGTGCACACAGCATGCTATCTCTTCTAAGCTTTCACCACTACTCAGACCCCTTGGGGGATTTCGTCTTTCTTCCTTCTCCCACAAATGGAGAATGAAATGGATGCCCTCCTGGATATCCTTCTGCTGAAGCCTCCTCTTGAATGCTTCTGGGTATTCAACTACCCAATGAAGGTCCCTCAGTGGACTCTTCCTTCAACTCTAGAACTCAAAGAGTTCTCTGCTCTCCTGTACCTGCTTGCTCACTTTCTCGACGCCCTCCTGGCGGAGTATCTTCTCCACAGAATGTTCAACAGTTTTGGGTTCCCTCTATGCACCCTTTGCACCCGCTCAATTCCCTCCTGGCAGAGCTCTCAGAATCCTCAGTGATTTTGGTCTTCTCCGAACTCACAACCGAGTTCTTTCTTCAGCACCCTCGTTCTTATGCTCAATGCCCACTTGGCAGAGCTCCTGCAGAATCCTCAATGATTCTGTCTGCAACTGTGTCTCAGATACACATCTCTACCTCCAAGGTATTCAGAAACCTTGAGGTCTTCTTTCCGAGTCGATGATTTCAGTCCTGTGCCTCAACACGTCTTTGTCTGACTCCACAGAGTTCAGAAATGCACTCATGCACTGGTATTCAGAGACCGTAGCACTCTGTCAGGCCCTCATGGAAAGAAACCTCAAAGACCTTCTCCTGAAATAAAAAACACCTCCTGCAGAATGCATCCAAATAACATACATTCACAGCATATTCAAAGAACACATACAGGCATGCATATAAGAGAGAATAATGCAGGAAAAACTGCTTTGCTATATTAAAATGGCAAATGCCTGTATTTTACAAAGGTGTTCCTCGAGCTCTCCCGACTCTTCTCTCCTCTACCTGACTCACTCAAAATGAGATATCAAAATCTCTTTTACATGAGGCGTCTCAATCGAGCGCTTCCCTCCAAACTTTAGCTACCCTAAGAAATTACATTTAAGGGCTGTCTAGTCTGCTATCCAGAACTAGATCTCAGCCATCTAATCATTAATGGCCGAACTACCTAATGCCTGCTCAAAGGAACGGCTCTCATGGCTCACCAGCCTAAGCATTAAATTACATTCAATTCGAATTTAAATGAGGACTGCGCCTCTCTTTTAGCGTGTGATTTGAATTCGCTGGCGTGGTTGGCTGGTTGGATGCATGGAGAGATGCTCCTGCATCATACTCCACAGCTGCAAAATTCATGAGATCCTACTCATGAGCTTCCCCTCTGAGCTATTGGAAATCCTCCTGGATCCCAGATAAGTCTTTGGAGTTGTTCACCCGCTCCCTTCTGCTTTTGTTTCTTTTGCTTTTGCTACGCTGCTCCTGCTTCTTTCCTTTTGCCCAGCTTCTCCCTCCTGGCAGTGTCTGCTGACTTCAACATCAACTCCCTGATGTCTTTTATCACCTCATCCAGCTGCTCTAGTGGTTGGTCCTGTTGTTACAGTCTCCTCAGCTGCAAAAATTTTTGGCCATTGGGCAGATCACCATGATCTCCCATGCCATATTCTTCATCAGGTTCCAACTTTACCTGTTGGATGTGCATGCCCTGCACTTTTACCCTTTCCTCCAGGGTTTCAATTTGATTCCATAGATCAGCAAAACATATGTTGTATGCCTCTTCTTCTTCTTCTTCTACAAACTCCCATGTTGCAGTCTTTTCAGCTTCTTGGCTGAAAATGCTGAGCCATTCCTCCGAATTCTCATCATCCCCTTCGTCTACTCCTTTGGCTGTCAGCTCCAATGCTACAGCTCTTTCATCTTCCTGGCTGAAAGTAATGAGCCATTCCTCAGAATGCTCATCTTCTCCATCTTCTGCTGCAAACTCCCCTGTTGCAGTCTCTTCAGCTTCAGTGCTGAATGCGTTGAGCCATTCCACCAAATGCTCATTATCTTCTTTCATTTCTGCTTCTTCTTCTGCTATCAGCTTCAGTGCTACAGCTTCTTCTTTTCAACTCCCTGACTGAAATCATCGAGTCATTCCTCAAAACGCTCTTCTCTTTTTTTCTCTGCTTGGGCAGTCTGCACCATCTGCACCAATTCTTCTTCTTCGACAGTCATCATTAGCGGTGACTGTTCTTCTACTGATGTTGCACCTGCAATACAACTTCTTGCTTCCTCTTGGGCAAATGGTAGGAATATTGAAATTCCCCCAATCATCACACAGCTCAAATCCTCCTCTGTCAGCTGCATCTGCTGCTCTCCTTGCGATCTCACCTGCTCTGTCAGCTCCTCTGGCTAATTCCAACTCACTTCTGAGTTTATGAGACCCATAGATAGTCTCATCTTCTCATCCCTGCCCACCTGGCAATATGGGATGTCTCTGCTTCCCTCCCGGCAGACTATGAGATCAACCGATCCCATCTTCATTAGCAACCCTTACTGAATTGAACTCTCCTCCGAGTCCATGAGACTTTCAGATAGTCTCAAATGTTCATCTCTACCCACCTGGCAGTTCAATATGCTTCCGCTGCCCTCCTAGCAGTCTTCGAGATCCCTCAGCGATCTCTTATCATTTCCCAACTGGCAATGTAAAATTTTCTGGCTGCCCTCATGACAGTCTGTGAGATCCTCAGCTGATCTCAACTCGTTGCCTTCATGGCAAACCAAAATTTCCTCTTCTCTACCCTCCTGGAAGTTCTTGAGATCATGAGCTGATCTCATCTCTATTCCATGGCCCATCTGGCTATTTGGAAACCTTCCATTGCCCTCCTGGCAATCTATGAGATCCTCAGATGATCCCAATTTATCTTCTTCATCATCCCAATCATCGAGACCCTTTCCAGTCTCTGGACAACAGTGATCAATCATCTCTTAATCTGTGGCCTTGAGGTTTTAAGCATACCTCAACCATTTTTTCAATAGCCTACGTTGTCTTATGACCATCAGCTCTCTGACTAGCCATTTCACCTTTGGCTTCCTCATGGGCCATTTATAAACCCATCTTGGCTTTTTACCCTGCCGCATCTTCATTTCGAGCTCCTCCATTTCTCGCTTTATGTCAGCGAGCTCTCTATCCATTCTACTGTGCTCATCAGCTTTGAGCTCTTCCTTTCAGTATGTTTATGGCCTTCAGTAGCCATCTTACTGTTTCTGTCTACCTCCCTGGCAAACCTGCTGCTGTCACTCCTGCAATCCTGAGTGCTCAGCTTCATCCTTCTACAGTCTCCCTGACTGTCTTCTCGACTGTTGCCTACATACAAAAAATCGTTACAGATTCCTCCAGCGCTCTATCCTTCTGTCAGCAATATACAAATAGACTTTAGTTCCTCATCCTTCTCCTCGCCTGAAATATACAGACGAGATATCAGCTCTGATACCACTTGATGCAGTGAGTACACGACCGTACCCCCGATCGAACACTCCTCCTCTCAAGATCGTTCTTTTCCTTCTTCTGCTAAGCCGAAGCGGCTCTTTAGATTCCCTCGGGAATCACTATCAAAACATGACCCAATCCACATGTCCTTCATTCACCTGCACGGCCTCTACACCTGACCATGACCAATTTCCCCACAGGAAACTGTTGTCGAGCGTCGGGGTTTCGGACCTTTCGCGGTCGCAAACCTCTGTCCACGTGAATCCCCGATCCCTGAATTATCGATGAGCTCTCAGCTCCTATGTGCTAGCCCTCATGCTAAGCTTCCATCATATGACCACTTCTCCCATGTTCGTGGCCTTACCTCTCTCACGGTCTCGCAACCTCGTCGGTTGAACCGTCGAGTTTCACCTTCCTATTCCGCGAGTTCCCGAGATCTGCGGTCCCACATTATGCTCTGCCACGCGTCCTCGCAAACCTCATCTCCTTGGCCCTTGGTGACTCAGTGCCCGCATGAATCTCAGATCCTCGGCACTTCGTGACTCGTGAAGCCTTACGCCAATATTTTGGGACTCCTCGCTGCGAGGTCCCGGGGCTTCGTGCCACCTATCTTCCACTCATCTCGGTGGTACCACTTCTGATGATTTCGCAACTCGTGACTTTCGCATCCAAACCTTTGAGTCTTTTCTCGCGAAGTCCTGATACGTGATCCCACGTGCGGATCCAACGGTCCTCTACAATCCGGATCCAATGGTTATTCTTCTCCTCGCTCCTCGCGTCCTCGTGACTCGGAGTACCCAATGTTTGGGCTTTCACTCACGAACTCCCGAGTTCACGAGATCCTTAGATCTCTGACATGGGTCTCCTATCAATGGGTGGCTCCGATCTTATCGTGCCCTCTTCGCTACCTCGTGTCCTCGCTCCTCGCGACTCTGGACGCTAAGCTCTCAGCCCTTCTACTCACGAGTTCCGAGTTCGCGAGATCACCGATCTCTGCCACCTGTCCTCTGCAAATGGATGGCTCTGATCCTTGTTGGGACTTCTCTCTTCCCATCTACGAGGGATTAAATTCCTTGCAGCTTCTACAGATCTGACGGTGGTCGGGTATCTGCTCCAGATCTGATGGCTCAGATCTTCCTTCCCATGCGCCCTTTCGACGCTACCTCCTAGGCACGAATCCACGACCCAGATTCTCTCGGCTGATCCAATGGCCGATGTCGCTCCTCTGGCTACTTAAAATCTGCGCGACTTTCCCCGATCTAACGGCTATCAGGATTTGTGAGTGAGATCCGACGGCTCTCGGTCTCCTCCTCCTGAGCTTCCACTGGACGTGAACTCCTCAATGGTCTAGATATGCTTTGTTGTCGATCCGATGACCAGCGCTACTCCTCCTAAGCTTCTTGCGCTTCTTCCTACCTTGGGAGAAATTCACTCTTTCAAAGGTCTCGGCCTTTGCTGTCTTTCTCTTCTGCGAGCTCCTTGACTTCGAGCCTCACCGCGCATATGAAACGTTGCCCTTCTTGAGCTTGTTCTTCTCGAATCCTTAAAGGATTCCAATGTCTGCTCTTCTGCAAAGTATCCATGCGCACACAACGTGCTATCTCTTCTGAGCTTTCACCACTACTCAGACCCCTTAGGGGATTTCGTCTTTCTTCCTTCTCCCACAAATGGAGAACGAACTGGATGCCCTCCTGGCTATCCTTCTGCTCAAGCCTCCTCTTGAATGCTTATGGGTATTCAACTACCCGATGAAGGTCCCTCAGTGGACTCTTCCTTCAGCTCCAAAACTAAAATAGTTCTCTTCTCTCCTATACCTACTTGCTCGCTTTCTCGACGCCCTCCTGGCAGAGTATCTTCTCCACAGAACGTTCAACAGTTCTGGGTTCCCTCTGTGCACCCTTTGCACCCTCTCAATGCCCTCCTGGCAGAGCTCTCAGAATCCTCAGTGATTCTTCTCTTCTCTGAACTCACAACCGAGTTCTTTCTTCAGCACCCTCGTGCTTATGCTCAATGCCCACTTGGCAGAGCTCCTGCAGAATCCTCAGTGATTCTGTCTGCAACTGTGTCTCAGATACACAGCTCTACCTCCAAGGTATTCAGCAACCTTGAGGTCTTCTTTCCGAGTCGATGATTTCAGTCTTGTGCCTCAACACGTCTTTGTATGACTCCATGGAGTTCAGAAGTGCACTCATGCACTGGTATTCAGAGACCGCAGCACTCTGTCACGCCCTCATGCCATGAAACCTCAAAGACCTTCTCCTGAAATCAAAAACAACTCCTGCAGAATGCATCCAAATAACATACATTCACAGCATATTCAAAGAACACATACAGACATGCATATAAGAGAGAATAATGCAGGAAAACCTGCTCTGTTATATTAAAATGGCTAATGCTTGTATTTTACAAAGGTGTTCCTCGAGCTCTCCTGGCTCTTCTCTCCTCTACCTGACTCACTCAAAATGAGATATCAAAATCTCTTTTACATGAGGCATCTCAATCGAGCGCTTCCCTCCAAACTTCAGCTACCCTAATAAATTACATTTAAGGGCTGTCTAGTCTGCTATCCAGAACTAGATCTCAGCCATCTAATCATTAATGGCTGAACTACCTAATGTCTTATCAAAGGCACAGCTCTCATGGCTCACCAGCCTAAGCATTAAATTACATTCAATTCGAATTTAAATGAGGATTGCGCCTCTCTTTTAGCGTGTGATTTGAATTCGCTGGTGTGGCTGGCTGGCTGGCTGCATGGAGAGATGCTCCTGCATCATACTCCACAACTACAAAATTCATTTGTTGCTGCTCATGAGCTTCCCCTCTGAGCTGTTGGAAATCCTCCTGGATCCCAGATAAGTCTTTGGAGTTGTTCACCCACTCCCTTCTGCTGCTGCTGCTGCTGCTGCTGCTTCTACTGCGTTGCTGCTGCTTATTTCCTTCTGCCCAGCTGCTCCCTGCTGGCAGTGTCTGCTAACTTCAACATCAGCTCCCTGATGTCTTTTATCACCTCATCCAGCTGCTCTAGTAGCTGGTCCTGTTGTTACAGTCTCCTCAGCTACAAAACGTTTTGGCCATTGGGCAGATCACCATGATCTCCCATGCCATCTTCTTCATCAGGTTCCAACTTTACCTGTTGGATGTGCATGCCCTGCACTTTTACCCTTTCCTCCAGGGTTTCAATTTGATTCCACAGATCAGCAAAACATATGTTGTCTGCCTCTTCTTCTTCTGCTTCTGCAACCTCCCATGTTGCAATATTATCATCTTCTTGGATGAAAATGCTGAGCCATTCCTTCGAATGCTCGTCATCCCCTTCATCTGCTCCTTTGGCTATCAGCTCCAATGCTACAGCTCTTTCAGATTCCTGGATGAAAGTAATGAGCCATTCCTCAGAATGCTCATCTTCTCCATCTTCTGCTGCAAACTCCCCTGTTGCAGTCTCTTCAGCTTCAGTGCTGAATGCATTGAGCCATTCCACCGAATGCTCAATCTCTTCTTTCATTTCTGCTTCTTCTTCTGCTGTCAGCTTCAGTGCTACAACTTCTTCTCTTTCAACTCCCTGACTGAAATCATCGAGTCATTCCTCAGAACACTCTTCTCTTTTTTTTTTCTGCTTGGGTAGTCTGCACCATGTGCACCAATTCTTCTTCTTCGACAGTCATCATTGGCGGTGACTGTTCTTCTGCTGTTGCTGCACCTACAATACAACTTCTTGCTTCCTCCTGGGAAAATGGTAGGAATATTGAAATTCCCCCAATCATCACACAGCTCAAATCCTCCTCTCTCAGTTGCATCTGCTTCTCTCCTTGCGAGCTCACCTGCTCTGTCAGCTCCTCTGGCTGATTCCAACTCACTTCTGAGTTTATGAGACCCACAGATAGTCTCATCTGCTCATCCTTTCCCACCTGGAAATATGGGATGTCTCTGCTGCCCTCCCGGAAGACTATGAGATCAACCGATCCCATCTTCATCAGCAACCCCTGCTGAATTGAACTCTCCTCTGAGTCCATGAGACTTTCAAACAGTCTCAAATGTTCATCTCTACCCACCTGGCAGTTCAATATGCTTCTTCTGCCCTCCTAGTAGTCTTCGAGATCCCTCAGTGATCTCTTATCATTGCCCAACTGGAAATGTAAAATTTTATGGTTGCCCTCATGACAGTCTGTGAGATCCTCAGCTGATCTCAACTCGTTGCCTTCATGGCAAACCAAAATTTCCTCTTCTCTACCCTCCTGCAGTTCTTGAGATCATCAGCTAATATCATCTCTATTCCCTGGCCCATCTGGCTATTTGGAAACCTTCCACTACCCTCCTGGCAATCTATGAGATCCTGAGACGATCCCGATTTATCTTCTTCATCATCCCAATCATTGAGACCCTTTCCAGTCTCTGGCCAACAGTGATCAATCATCTCTTAATCTGCGGCCTTGAGGTTTTCAGCATACCTCAACCATTTTCTCAACAGCCTGCGTTGTCTTATGACCATCACCTCTATGACTAGCCATTTCACCTTTGGCTTCCTCATGGGCCATTTATAAACCCATCTTGGCTTTTTACCCTGCCGCATCTTCATTTCGAGCTCCTCCATTTCTCGCTTTATGTCAGCGAGATCTCTATCCATTTCTGATGTGCTCATCATCTTTGAGCTCGTCCTTTCAGTATGTTTATGGCCTTCAGTAGCCATCTTACTGTTTTTGTCTGCCTCCCTGGAAAACCTGTTGTTGTCACTCCTGCAATCCTGAGTGCTCAGCTTCATCCTTCTACAGTCTCCCTGACTGTCTTCTCGACTGCTGCCTACCTGCAAACAATCGTTACAGAGTCCTCCAGCGCTCTGTCTTCTTCCTTCCCTTCTGTCGATAATATACAAACAGACTTCAGTTCCTCATCCTCCTCCTCGCCTGAAATATACAGACAAGATATCATCTCTGATACCACTTGATGCAGTGAGTACACGACCGTACCCCCGATCGCACACTCCTACTCTCAGGATCGTTCTTTTCCTTCTTCTGCTGAGCCAAAGCGGCTCTTGAGATTCCCTCGGGAATCACTATCAAAACATGACCCAATCCATAGGTCCTTCGTTCACCTGCACAGCCTCTGCACCTGACCGTGACCAATTTCCCCACAGGAAACTGTTGTCGGGCGTCGGGGTTTCGGACCTTCCGCAGTCGCAAACCTCTGTCCACATGAATCCCCAATCCCTGAATTACCGATGAGCTCTTGGCTCCTATGCGCTATCCCTCCTGCTAAGCTTCCATCATATGACCACTTCTCCCGTGTTCGTGGCCTTACCTCCCTCGCGGCCTCGCAACCTCGCCGGTTGAACCGTCGAGTTTCACCTTCCTATTCTGCGAGTTCCTGAGATCCGCGGTCCCACCTTATGCTCTTCCATGCATCATCGCAAACCTCAGCTCCTCGTCCCTTCGTGACTCGGTGCCCACACGAATCTCGGATCCTCGGCACTTCGCGACTCGCGAAGCGTTATGCCAATATTTTGGGACTCCTCGCTGTGAGGTCCCGGGGCTTCGTGCCACCTGTCTTCCACTCACCTCGGTGGTACCACTTCTCGCGGTTTCGCAACTCGCGACTTCCGCATCCAAACCTTTGAGTCTTTTCTCGTGAAGTCTCGATACGCGATCCCACGTGCGGATCCAACGGTCCTCTACAACCCGGATCCAACGGCTATTCTTCTCCTCTCTCCTCGCGTCCTCGTGACTTGGAGTACACAATGTTTGGGCTTTCACTCACAAAATCCCGAGTTCGCGAGATCCTTAGATCTCCGACATGTGTCTCCTGTCAACAGGTGGCTCCGATCTTCTCGCCCCCTCTTCTCTACCTTGTGTCCTCACTCCTCGCAACTCTGGATGCTAAGCTCTCAGCCCTTCTACTCACAAGTTCCGATTTCATGAGATCACCGATCTCTGCCACCTGTCCTATGCAAATAGACGGCTTCGATCCTTGTCGGGACTTCTCTCTTCCCGTCTACGAGGGCCTAAATTCCTCGCATCTTCTACAGATCTAACGGTGGTCGGGTATCTGCTCCATATCTGATGGCTCAGATCTTCCTTCCCATGCACCCTTTCAATGCTGCCTCCTAGGCATGAATCCACAGCCCAGATTCTCTCGGTTGATCCAATGGCCGATGTCACTCCTCTGGCTACTTAAACTCTGCGCGACTTTCCCCAATATAACGGCTGTTGGGATTTGTGAGTGAGATCCGACGGCTCTCGGTCTCCTCCTCCTGAGCTTCCGCTGGACGTGAACTCCTCAACGGTCCAGATCTACTTTGTTGTCGATCCGATGGCCAGCACTACTCCTCCTGAGCTTCTTGCGCTTCTTCCTACCTTGGGAGAAATTCACTCTTTCAAAGGTCTCGGCCTTTGCTATCTTTCTCTTCTGCGAGCTCCTTGACTTCGAGCCTCACTTCGCATATGAAATGTTTCCCTTCCTGAGCTTGTTCTTCTCGAATTCTTAAAGGATTCCGACATTTGCTCTCCTACAGAGTCTCCACGCGCACATAGCGTGCTATCTCTTCTGAGCTTTCACCACTACTCAGACCCCTTGGGGGATTTTGTCTTTCTTCCTTCTCCCACAAACGGAGAACGAACTGGATGCCCTCCTGGCTATCCTTCTACTCAAGCCTCCTCTTGAATGCTTCTGGGTATTCAACTACCCAATGAAGGTCCCTCAGTGGACTCTTCCTTCAGCTCCAGAACTCAAAGAGTTCTCTGCTCTCCTGTACCTACTTGATCGCTTTCTCGACGCCCTCCTGGCAGAGTATCTTCTCCACAGAATGTTCAACATTTTTGGGTTCCCTCTGTGCACCCTTTTCACCCGCTCAATGCCCTCCTGGCAGAGCTCTCATAATCCTCAGTGATTCTGGTCTTCTCCGAACTCACAATCGAGTTCTTTCTTCAGCACCCTCGTGCTTACGCTCAATGCCCACTTGGCAGAGCTCCTACAGAATCCTCAATGATTATGTCTACAACTGTGTCTCAGATACACAGCTCTAGCTCCAAGGTATTCAGAAACCTTGAGGTCTTCTTTCCGAGTCGATGATTTCATTCCTGTGCCTCAGGACGTCTTTGTCTGACTCCGCATAGTTCAGAAGTGCACTCATGCACTGGTATTCAGAGACCACAGCACTCTGTCACGCCCTCATGGAATGAAACCTCAAAGACCTTCTCCTGAAATCAAAAACAACTCCTGCAGAATGCATCCAAATAACATACATTCACAGCATATTCAAAGAACACATACAGACATGCATATAAGACAGAATAATGCAGGAAAAACTGCTCTGTTATATTAAAATGGCAAATGCCTGTATTTTACAAAGTTGTTCCTCGAGCTCTCCCGGCTCTTCTCTCCTCTACCTGACTCACTCAAAATGAGATATCAAAATCTCTTTTACATGAGGCGGCTCAATCGAGCGCTTCCCTCCAAACTTCAACTACCCTAATAAATTATATTTAAGGGTTGTCTAGTCTGCTATCCAGAACTAGATCTCAACCATCTAATCATTAATGGCCAAACTACCTAATGCCTTTTCAAAGGCACAGCTCTCATGGCTCACCAGCCTAAGCATTAAATTACATTCAATTCGAATTTAAATGAGGACTGTGTCTCTCTTTTAGCATGTGATTTGAATTCGCTGGCGTGGTTGGCTGGCTGGCTACATGGAGAGATGCTCCTGCATCACCATCTCCTTCAAACATCATTCTTCTTTTCTTTAAATCAACCACAATGGAATTATTGAAAGCCCAATCAATTCCTAACAATGCAGGGTAAGGACAACTATCATCAACTATCTCAATAACCTCAAATTCTACAAACTTCCTTACTCCATCGATGTCCACAGGGACATGTTCCAATCTTCCAAAGGGGCTTACAGCTTGTTTATTAGCCATCCTAAGCCTGATAGGGGAATAGATCAACTTAGCTTTTTCCATCAGTGCCCAAGTCTGTTTCGTCATGAAATTTCCCTCGGACCCTAAGTCGAGGACCACATAGTCTATATCATACTCTCCAATTTGAGCATTCATATGCAATTCCTTATTTTTCCTTCTCTTTTTAGAGACTTGGTTTACTGCTCTATTCACCAAGGGATCTATCTTTCCTAGCTCGTACTACCTGATTAAATTTTGTAGCTCTTGTACAATGCTTTCATCCTGAATCAAGTTAATACAAGTATATAAGAATTCCATGAGCTTGCTTACCTCTTTTCCTTCTCCTAACAGAGAAAATTGATCGAATTCTAGAGGGATTCCACATTCTCTTACTTCTGGTCGTATCTTCGATGAAGAACCTTGATCTCTCCTGAATTCTTTTCTTGCCTCCTCAAATATTTGTTTTTCTTTCTCTGCATCAAAAACTCGTGTCTTCTCTGCAGCTTTCCTGACTCTTGATTCTTCTATATTATTTCCTTGGGTCGCTCTGTCTTCTCCTATAACAGTGTCTCTTTCTAGTGATAATAGTGACTCTAGGGTCCTCTCCATGAGGTTCAACGTATATCAGTTTCACTTGCAAGTTTGCACCCCGTCTTTCCTGAATCTTAGCTAGCAATGATGGGAATTCCTCAATAACATGTTCGAATGAGTTGCAGTAAATGCACGTGGTACAAGGGTTATGACAGTCCCTTGCCAAATTTCCTGGTTGTGCGTACTTATAACAAATGATTTTTCCTCTACCTTGACCCATACCTCCTCCTCATCCTCTTCCTCTGAATCCACAACGAGGGTTGAAGTTTCCTCTTCCTTGAGAATTATACTGTGTAGTGTTTCCTTCTTGTTGTACTTCACCTTGAATTTTGTATATACCCCTTGACCTTTCATGCATGAAGTCATAGGCCCTGCAGTCCCTATCATCATACCCCACTGAATTATAGAACGTGAAATACAGATTTGTGAGTGTCTAAACATATTTTTTCATGTAATATCATTCACCAGGGCGATGTCTCTTTCTACATACCTCGCACCGTGGTAAGGTAATTTTCTTTAAAGGGATCGGGGCTCCATATGCCAAATACTCACGAAATAGGGGATAGTGATCCTTTTCATGGCCTTCTGATTTGCATATAATGCACCATATATCTTCTCTTTTATCTTTTCCCTTCTCTTTCTTCATATCTTCAACCTACAGAGATAAACTAGTTAGTTGACTCAAGATTTGACTCATACCTGAGATGGATTCTGCCATAGAAGTTGATTCGAGTTTCATGGCGATATCCAACGCATCAAACTATGAAGTGATCTTCTATTGCACCAGAGGGACTCTGATGTGTGGTAAAAGGGCAGCAATGAACCATTCCTTGTTCTTCCCATCCAAGATCTGAAAACTCAAATGTCTTGTTAAGGCCTTAAACCTCTGATCGAACTCCCAAACAGGTTCAGTTGTTTTCTTCTTGATTTCTTTTAGTTCTTTAATGCATTGTGATTCTAATTTAGGTTTCTTGAATTATGTAATCAACATAGTCTTGATATCGTTCAGCAGTTTTGGTTGGACAAACTTCACATACCAGCTCAGTGCGTGGTCTCTCGGGGTAGTACTAAACTGAGCTCGTTTAACAGCTTCATCGACGACATTCTTAATACTCCACATAGCTTCACATAGAAACCAGTGCTAATCAGGATCTTTAGATCCATATACTCTGAAGGTGTGTAACCTCATCTCATCTGCCATAGAACTTCCTAGGCTTCCTGACTGAGTATGTGGTGGACTACTAGTGACAGTTCTCTGAGCACTCTGGTGACTCTAATTACTTTGATTGCTTAATGCTGCTAAAACAACAAGAGTAATAATACTTACTTCAATGGTCTGTGCAGTTTGTGAAGTTTGTGACTCTTCTTGGTGAGACTCTTCAGTCTTTCCTTCTTCTGCCCTACTAGATTCTGACAGTTCCTCATTCACCAATTCTTCTTTCTCTCCACTATAAAACCCTTTGTCTTGTATCAGTGGTTCGTGGTTCTGTTCGAACAAGTTCACCAGAGGGACCTCTCTGAATATTCTTCCACTACACGTATGTCCCGCCACTACATCGTTGTCATTGTCTGAATTCTTGAACATTAGATTTTGATTGGGCCAACTATTGTACCTTCAATATTTTCTTCTAATGCAATAACATATTGATCCTCAACTTCAGAAATTGTAAAAATTTTCCTCTAGGTCCCTTAAAGAAATATATTTTTGCTTAGTTATATGAATCTACTATGTCAATAGAAAACTCAGTGATATAACCTCTGATGGTACTATCAAACCAGTGATCTACTGCTCTTGACACAGCGTTATCAACTCTCTTTATATTCTTGATCAACGCTGACGTCCAAACCACAAGTGGTCTAGATCTGATCTCAAACTAGGTGTCTACTAACCTATCTAGCCACTCGTATAACACTTGATGAATTCCTCCAAAGAAAATCTTGTGTATATCAATAAATATATACCTTCCCAACTAGTCCTCAGTGCTAAGCTTAGGGTTCTTGTTCTAGGCTTCTATGAAATCCTTTTCTTATCTTCTTTCCACTTCTGAATCTCTATCTTCGATGGAAACTACGTTTTCATTCCCTCGAGAAGATTCTTGTCCCAACAACAGAACCATTTGTTGGCACAGGGGCAGACGCAGGGTTCAGCTCCAAGAGAACACCAACAAGCCCTAACTACTATCCCTTTCAGAAACACCTGCGAGGAAGATGTAGTCTCACCAGAAGTAGCTATGGGGGGTTGTAGGATACATATGTCTACAACCAAGGGAATACAAAGTGGATCCAATACAAGAACAACTCAATATCTAGATGTTAGTTATCAACTTATTCCTACCTCGCACATTTAGCTGTCAGATATAACATAGTAATGGAGTAACAGTATGTCAAAACAAAATAACACCACATCAATCACACACAACATCAAGATATGCGTGGTTCACCCTCTCCCTAGGGCTACGTTCACAGAACTGTTCTTTATAATATATTAAGATGAAAGCATACAATTCTTATCTACTCTCTTAGCTAGCATATCTTCTCTCTTTATCTCTTCTCTTTGTATTCCCTCCCTACACACCCAGCTGTAGGGTTGATCTTTGCACCTAGATGAAGATCTTACAACACAAACTTCCCTCACTACTCAATGCTTCCCTCTCTCACTACAATAATCACTCATAGCAATAACAAAACTTGGGACTCTTCACTGAACCTCTTCACTCATTTAGGTTCTTATTTATGCATTACCATGACTCATCGATAGCCTTAGGCCAAAACCTAAGTATCAAAACCCTATATACCAAAACCCTAGGTGTCTAAAACGCTAGGTCAACTTGACCCGCGTTTTCAGGGCTTCATCAGCCTGTCTTTCCTTCCTTCTCGCGCGGTGCTCCAAAGCATCCAACGGTGGATTTTTTCGCTTGCTGAGTTGTCCACGATCCATCTTCCTTGTTGATCTATCATCCTTGATCTCCTAGTCCAACGAATTTCTTTCTCTTACTTCACTTTGTCTTTTCTGCTCTTCTTCTCACTTCGACCTAGTATTAGTCACGGTGTCTTCCATGCAGTTCGCATTCTTTCTTTTCTTCCTTAATCTTCGCTTACTTCCATACCCAAGGGAAAATAGTAAAGTCCAAGCATGAAATGAGTCGATACTTGAAATCCGTACCCAATATTATTCACTGTCTCTATAAAAATTGTTATATCAAAACTTCCAAGATAACCTTTAATGAAAACTATAGAAAAAATCATCACAAGACTTCATCTTCCCTTGGAATTTTACCCTTCTTCACTTCATATTCCTTTAGAAATTCATTCCTCTAGGATGAAATTCACTCCTCTTCCTTGGCTAGGTAGAATTGGTGTGATCCAAATTATAAATGAGGCTCCTCTTATTTATATGAGTCTTCTCCACATGAGGGGGTGCGACCAAGGGTTGAAAATTTTGGGTCACACCTCTTCCTTAAGGATGGCCAACCTTAGAGGATTATTTACTTTACTTTAGGGAATTCTTCTCTTGGATTTAGAGGCTTATTCACTTGGATTTAGGATCTTTTGATCTTGGCTTTAAGGGATTCTTCTCTTGGTTTTAGGGGATTCTTCACTTGACTTTAGGGGATTATTCACTTGGTTTTAGGGATTCTTCAAGGCTCCTTCAAGGATCCATTTGTGTCAACTCAAAGTGAGCATGTGGAAACAATTACATGTTATATCATCACATGATGGTCATGCTTAAAAGATACACCATAAGGGGGCCAATTTGGAGTTATATATGCTTATTTCAAGGCTCTTCAATGTATATTCAAGTGGACACATCATCATCACTTTTAGGGAGTTGTGATATTTTCTTTAAGGATTATTACATCAATGAAAACCAATTTTCCAACAATACCCCCCTTTGGAATGAATGAAAACTTAGTAAAAAAACCATGCTCCCCCTATATTCATTCTCTTATCCAAATGAATATATTGTCCTATTATCTTCATGTTGACTCTCCCTATCTTCATGCTTCTATTTTTATTCTTTTTCTCCCCCCCTTTGACATCAATGGAAAAGGATAACTCCCACTGATAGTATTCCCCTTTATGTTCTTGCATAAGATTATGGAAATCAATTTGGAGCATAAATTAATCCCAGTTTTTTTTTAAGATAATCAAAGCTCTCACTAGGAAGAGGCTTTTTGAAGTTGTCTACAATTAGTGCTTTTTTCCCAATGTATTCCAACTTGATATTCTTTTTTGCGACTTGCTCCCATAGAAAGTGAAACTTAATAAGAATATTTTTGGTGTTAGAATGCATCATTGGATTCTTGGAGATGTTTATAGCAGTTTTGTTGTCACAGAGTATCAGAATAGGCTCATCATATCTCACTTGTATGTCTTGCAGGGTTTTCTTCATCAAGATAATCAGAGTACAACATGTTTTTGTTGCGATATATTATGCTTATGTTGTGGATAATGATACTGAAGATTGCTTCTTTCTCAACCACGACACTAACCAGTCATCTAAGTACAAAGCTTCTCCACTTGTACTTATTATGTCATCAATACTTCCTTCCCAATATGCATCCATGTTAGCAACCATAGTTAACTCATTTCCTTTCAGATACCATAGCCCAAAATCTAGTATTCCTTTAAGATATCTAAAGATCCTTTTCACTGCTAGAACATGAGATTCGTTTGGTGTCGCTTGAAATCTTATGACATTTTGAACTACTTTCATTACATATAGTCTTGAAGTTATCACATAGAGTATACTATCAATCATTAATCTATAGATTCTTTGATCTACTTCTTTAGATTCATCATATTTTCACAACATGCAATCAGTAACCATAGGGGTACTCACATGTTTACAGACTTCCATTTTGAACTTCTTTAACATTTCCTTGATGTACTTGGTTTTGGAAATGAAAATGAAATCATCTAGCTGAGATATTTGGAGTCCCAAGAATAAAGTAAAATCCCAAAGTAGGGACATTTCAAATTAATTATGCATATCCTTGGAAAACATTTGGCTCATTCTATCATTATCACTTCCAAATATGATGTCATCAAAATACACTTCAATAATAATCATATTTCCTTGATCCACTTTTATGTAGAGGTTAATATCTGCATTTCCCCTTCTGAATATTTTTGTTGTAAGTACCTATCCAATCTTGAGTACCAAGCTCTCAGATATTTATTATGTCGATACAGAGCTTTCTTCAATATCCAAACATAGTCTTCATTTTAGGATAGTAGAAACCTTTTTGGTTGTTCTATGTAAACTTCTTCTTCTAATTCTCCATTTTGAAAAGTTTATTTTACATCCATATGATACACTTTGATCCTTTTGGACCACGCATAAGCCAAGAACATTTTGATTGCTTCCATTCTAGCCATGGGAGAAAAGTTTTATTTAAAATATATTCCTTCAACTTGAGCATATGCTTTGCACACTAGTATTTCTTTATTTATGGTTACATGTCCATATTCATTTAGCTTGTTTCTAAAGACCCATTTTGTCCCAATCACATTTTTTTCATTTAGTATTGGAACTAGTTCCCATGTCTCATTATTCTCTATTTTATTTAGTTCTTCTTCCATAGCCTTGATCCAATGTTCATCATTTTTGGCTTCCTCAAAGTTACTTGGTTAACCTATAGAAAATAATGAAAAATATTTTTGTTCAATTGTTTGTGTTTTCCTTCTTCTTCTGGTTTCTACTCCAGCACTTCTATCTCCAATGATTTGTTTTGGTGTATGATTCTTCTGAACCCATCATTTAGGTGTCCTACAAGGTGTCTGAAAATATTGTTGTGTGTTTTCTTCTTGTTTTACTTCTAACTAATTCTCTTTTTGTTGTTCTTCTTATTCTTTCTCTTCTTCTTTCTTTAGTTATTTATTTTCTTGTTCTTCAAAGATATTTTAATTTGTTCTTTCCTTCCTAGTCTTAAACAAGTTTGTTTCATCAAATTTTACATTGATTATTTACAATATCTTGTTAGGTCTTAGATTGTAGAACTTATATGATTTTCTTTTGCATGAATACCCAACAAATATGCCTTTGTCCACCCGAGAGTCAAATTTTCCAATATCGTTGTCTTCCATTTTTATGTAACACTTGCTTCCAAACACTCTAAAGTTATTGACATTGGCTGATATTCCTTTCCATAACTCATATGGAGTCTTATCTCTATTACTTCTGATCAATCTTCTATTCAATATGTGAACAATTGTATGCATTGCTTGTCCCAAAAATATATCACTTAGTTTGGAGTAATTCAACATGGTTTTGTCCATTTATTTTACGTTTATGTTTTTCCTTTCAGCAACTCCAGTTTGTTGAGGTGTTCTAGCTTTTGAGAATTATCTTTTAATTCCCTGTTCTTCACAAAAATATTTGAATTCATTTGAAGTAAACTCACATCCATTCTCTGATCTTAAGCATTTGATTTTCAAATCAGTTTCATTTTCAACCAGTTCCTTGAATACCCTAAAACATTCGAAAGCTTCTAAGTTTTTCTTGAGGTAGAAAACCCAAGTAATTATGCTGTAGTCATCAATGAGTAGCATGAATTATTGTTCACCATCCAGTCCTTTTTTTCTCGTGGGTTGTAACGATCCCCCCTTTGACAACACATAATAAGTGATTACTAGGAAAATAACAGTATTTTTTTTTAAAACAAGTAAATAAATGTTCAATCTGTTAACTACATCACCAATACAATTAGTACACAATGATAATAATAGGTAATTGATCTATGTTTAAACAACAACATTATTTAACTCAGCTTCAACTTCACCATGAAGTCAAGATACAATATCATGTAATGTTAAAATATCTAACAAGTGAACATCATAATCATCAATCATACAGGAGGTAGCAAGACAACCATGTCTACCCACCCAAACCTACAATGCAAGGTTAGGACCTTCAATAAACATAATCAACGCTCAAGTCCAAAATTCATTTGATTTATTTTAACCATTTAAGGTCTTGTCTTCGGACTAGTAGTTGTTCTGAGGAATGAGAAGGTATATACTCCCATAACCCAACCTAATTTAATTTTTAAAAACTAAAAATACCTTAAGTAAACATTCCCACCAACTGAACATGAAGAATAAGCAAAAAAATGAATTTCAGTACTTAATGAGTTTAATCTTAAGTTCAAACTTCAGGATCGATATATTTATATGAAATAATCTAATTCGTAAATTACATCAATAATCATTTAGTATGAAACCTCCATTAAGGGTTAATTATAACCCATAGAATAATGGTGTACGTTTAGCATTTTTCACTCCCTACAACTCTTATTAATCTTATTTAAAAGATTACAACAGGATCTAAGGAACAATATAACTGCTCATTAGATTAAAATGAAATCTCCCTAAAAGGACTCACACTAACCTTAATTAAGGTCGCGTACTTGTGCGATTATTGTGCATATTAAGTCACAAGTTGCTTAAGCATTACAATGTTAATGAACTAAGTAATTTCCAATAAATCAATAATCAATTACTAATGTCATTTTGTTTTTCCTTTAAGTTTCATTGAAAAATATATATATCACATGACTATCAATATAACTATCAATATCCCCCAGATGGGGTGTTACTAGGACACACCTGGCAAGCAGAGGAGGTCGGCACCAGCCCACGAGGCATGGAGCCATGTGACAGGCTCGTGCCACCACCCGCCACCCCCCTCCAATATTAATTCGAACCTCACTCGACGTAAATGCTCATTTACGCGCTTCCCCTCTTCTACGAGCGCCTTAGCATGGCTCTGTCGCAGATGGACTTCTCCCGACTCTATTTGAAGGTTGAAGGGATCCTCCCTTCATGGTCATGGACTGATACGACTTGCTTCCTACAGCTCTTGGATAGCCTTACCTGTCTCCATGCCCTCCACTTCAGTCTGTTGCACCTTGCTTCCTCGAACAGCCAAATGCCACGCCCGAGGGGGAGGCCGAGGCGAGGCTCCCCATGGAAACCTCGCAGGCCCTCACTCTCTCCTCCTGACTCACCTTCCATCTGCTCCTCCCCTCCCATCCAGCCCGAACCATCCCCTCCACCCCCTCCGCTGGTGTCGCAGTTGCACTCTTTGGCAACTATCCCACGGATGATGGATGCACCCTCACGTCTCTGTATCACCTCCACCCTACCTGTACCATACCCTACGCCAGTCTCTGATCTCCCAAGAAGATCTTGCGGCATGCCCCCTCCTCCCCGTAGGCTAGGGAACTCTGAACACCAGCCATCCGACTCCTACAATGGAGTGCAGCTCCGAGATAGCTTAGACATTATCTATGGACTGGTGTTTGAACTTCGCCAGGGGGTGGAGGACCTCCACTTCTGCTTGCAGTCCACAGATGATAAGTTAATGAACCTTCTCCAGCTCCTTGCCTCTATGCGCGAGGCCTTCCCCTCTCACCCGGCTGGAGAAACCTCAGAGGAGATGCCCCATACAACAAACGAGGGTGGAGACGCCAAGGAACATCGCTTAGTGGAGAAGGGGCTGGAGCAAACTAGGTGCAAAACAATGGAGGTAGACTCGGCAAGTCGACAACTGCAGGATACGATGAAAGATGCCGAGGGATATGTGGACAAGGTGACAGGCGAGGTGTTATGGGCAACGGAGGTGACATATGTCAAGGAGGAACCTTGGCCGGGGGACCTCCATGCCACGTGGTCGGGCTACTCGCCAGGTGTTTAAGCTGGTATTTTTATGTGCAGTTATGGTAATTTCTGTTAGTTTCAATGGGGGAACAGTTCACCTAAAATTTTTATGTCTTAGTTATAGAACTACTTTACTTAACTCTTATGCTGGCTGGACTGGTTTCCACTCTGTTGGGGCAGTCCAGTAATTATAGTATGACTATGGATGTAATATGGAACTCCAATTTGGTTTTGGCAGGACTTTAATATATAATATTTCTTACTTAAAAATATATATATATATATATATATATATAACTATTAATATAAAATTAATCCCATTTACTTTCTTCCTTTAATATAATTTAAGATGTCCCCGAGGTGTAGGACAGTCGGTGATGGAGTGTGTTGTTAATCCACTCCGTGATGTTAAAGTCACCGGTTCGAAACCTGCGGGGACAAAAAATCCAACCATGTTAAGGGTTGGTGTGGCTCAGGCCGGGTGCGATCCCCGGGTGATTTTGACGGCTTAGATGCCCCTGAGTCGCGGTTTCTCAAGCCACAGGTTAATCGCATTGCCAACAGGTTCCGCACAAATTAACAAACAAAAAAAAATATATAATTTAAGATTAAATATTGTTATAAGATATATATAAATTTAATGTATATCATTTAAGAATGCATAGAATAGGATATTCACTCAATTAAGAATGTGTGATCCCCAACTTTAATTATACAACCAATATCATGTTGTTGATGGTAGGGTAAGAGTTTATCTACTAGAGGTACTAACTAAAATTCGTGACTTGAGATTCGACAGAAGATAACAATACTTGTAACACACCCACCATTACGACAACAATTAGTGATGTACAATAGATAATTTTTTTATTTTTTTTTGCATTAGGATATTAAAACGTCACCATTGGTGAATAGCAACACCATAGACACATCATCCTAATTAATAATGACACATAATCAATGCATTAACATAATTAACAACGACACATAATCAACGCATTTTTTGATTAATTGGGTTGGTTGTCATTGATGTCACACCTTGAAGAAAGTCTGGTAGCACAAACGTTTGGGTAATGGAACCAAGTTTTTTTGATGGAAAATGGTATGAGTTTTGATATATTTTCAGGTAAGAATATTCTATATGGATAGTACATGTCATGCCATTTTCAATGGTATGTGGAACGTCACATAACTCCTCACGGTTAGTGTAGAGACCATATTAATTTAAGTCTATTAATTTCATAAACTAAAACAGTAACTTCTACTTGATTGCATAAAACTCAGTAGTTTCTTTTAATTCAACATATACGCATGTTAAATTAATCAATGAACAACAATTTCATAACAGAATAAAAATTACTTAACAGAATAATACAAATTTACCTCTTCCTGATGCTAATTTCTCCGTTGACCCGGTTGTCCAGTCTGTTGCTTTGCTATTGCCTGATGCGCTGACCAACTCTGCCCAAACCGTGTTTCCTCTCTGCTATCTAGGAGCAGCCTGTTCGGCTTCCTAGCTCCAGGATACCGTAAGGCTATTCTGGCCCCCATGCCCAAAACCCCCAGCAAACTGGTGCCCCCTGTAATGATCCTTCCTGACTGTAGAACTCCAACTCAGAACCAAAAAATCCAAAAAACCTGAAACCAAAACTTTCTCCCTCTCCAAAATTCTTCCTCCCCCCAATAATGCCTCCTTCCTCCTCGTAAGACTCCTCCTGTCATATCCCTTCCACCGACTCTCTTCCCGCTCATTAATATCTTATCCCTTCATTATTATCTTATCTCTTTATTTAATGTCTTATCCCCTTATTAATATCCTATCCTCATATTTAATGTCTTATCCCCTCCTGCATACGTAAATCATTTAATTAAACAAATTAAAATTATTAACCCTTTTAAATTTATTACCCTGGTCATTCAATGTGATAAGTAATTAATTTAATTAATTAATCATAAGTTATAACAATTAATTAATTAATAAATATTTAATTAATATTATTATGCTAATCTTTGTTTAAGTAAAACCATGTTAGGAAAATTAATTACCTAATTAATTTTGCTTAATAATCCCTAAGCATATATTCAACTAGGGTTGTTACATACACCCACCCTTTAGGAAACTTCGTCCTGAAGTTAAGGTATCTTATGGTACAAAGGAAAAGAAACATGGTTTACAGATTCATAACAATTAACCGACGTTATCAGTAAGTTAAGAAAACTCATACGTGCTAGTGTATATGTACAAGAAATGCATGTGTAGCTAGTACATACAAGTCCCATGCATGTACTAATAATCAAAACTATCATCCTTTAGTAATTTATGTATGCATCCAATCCAGTCAGCAAGACTAGTCTTTTATAAAAGACAACAAACTAATCAATTGTTTGAGAAATCCTTTAATTACTATTATCTGGTTCAACAATTTTATTTAGACAACTATGGTTTAGTTACATAATTATGAATATTCATATATACACATTTCTTTTCTTTTTTTTTGAAGGGAAAACATTAAATTCCACCACAAGACAAATCTCCATACTTTCTCAACTATTTCTACTCATCCTTCCTCCCTAACTGACTTTCGTCTCCATTCCTATCCTTCCTCTTCTAGACTATATTGGAGCATAAACTATATTTACCTAACTCCAAATAGAACCTGTAAGTGGAAGTGTCGCTATCTCGACCAAGCTTCCCTAGCAGGCATCTGACAGACATCATCACACGTATTGGGGAGCGTGAACTAACACCGTCCTCTCATGACTTCAGGTTTCGGAGGATACACGGTGGGAAATGCCTCCACCCCTCTTAATCATAACTAGGGTCCACACCCTACAATGGAATATACAGTGGCACCATGTTGTTGGGGGGTTTGTCATCGTTTATTCGGTTTGGGGCAGTGTCATCACCTGAAATCCTGCATTGGTCCACATATCATAGCAATGCATCCAAACCAATATAATTTCACATGCAATATTCATACCATAACATTTCTCGGCTAGTGGTCATGATATCCACTTTCATCATCTTTATCCCTTGGCTATTTCATAGCCCATAACCTGCAGATTAGTCTGTAATGAAAACTCATACATTTCTATGCATTATCATCATGTAATTGCATACTATCATCATTTCAATTTGGTATCATTGTACCGACAATTTAACATCAAATTTTTCTAGTTAGAAATAGATCTCATAATATTCCATTATTCAATTTCGACACCCATTCATAATATTATCATTTACCAAAATAGATTGCATCATATCCAACATCATTCTAATAGTATTTAAACATTCATAAAAAAATTCATTCTCACAATATGTCGCATCATATACATCATCATCAATAACATTTAAACATTTGTAAAATTTACATT